>CAWUFW010021607.1:0-116428 GCA_963921515.1 Calotriton arnoldi
GCTGGATGCTCACCACCACCCTTAGCCAGGGGCTGGATGCCTACCACTACTACCACCCTTAGCCAGGGGGCTGGATGCCTACCACTACTACCACCCTCACCCAGGGGGCTGGATGCTCTACCACCACCCTTAGCCAGGGGGCTGGATGCCTACCACTACCACCACCACTACTCAGGGGGGGCTGGATGCCTACCACTACTACCACCCACACCCAGGGGGGGCTGGATGCCTACCACTACTACCACCCTCACCCAGGGGGGGCTGGATGCCTACCACTACTACCACCCTCACCCAGGGGGCTGGATGCCTACCACTACTACCACCCTCACCCAGGGGGGCTGGATGCCTACCACCACCCTTAGCCAGGGGGCTGGATGCCTACCACTACTACCACCCTTAGCCAGGGGGGCTGGATGCCTACCACTACTACCACCCTCACCCAGGGGGCTGGATGCCTACCACTACTACCACCCTCAGCCAGGGGGCTGGATGCTCACCACCACCCTTAGCCAGGGGGGCTGGATGCCTACCACTACTACCACCCTCACCCAGGGGGGCTGGATGCCTACCACTACCACCACCACTACTCAGGGGGCTGGATGCCTACCACTACTACCACCCACACCCAGGGGGGCTGGATGCCTACCACTACTACCACCCTCACCCAGGGGGCTGGATGCCCACCACTACTACCACCCTCACCCAGGGGGGCTGGATGCCTACCACCACCCTTAGCCAGGGGGCTGGATGCCTACCACTACTACCACCCTTAGCCAGGGGGCTGGATGCCTACCACTACTACCACCCTCACCCAGGGGGCTGGATGCCTACCACTACTACCACCCTCAGCCAGGGGGGCTGGATGCCTCACCACCACCCTTAGCCAGGGGGGCTGGATGCCTACCACTACTACCACCCTCACCCAGGGGGCTGGATGCCTACCACTACTACCACCCTCACCCAGGGGGGCTGGATGCCTACCACTACTACCACCCACACCCAGGGGGCTGGATGCCTACCACCACCCTTAGCCAGGGGGCTGGATGCCTACCACTACTACCACCCTCACCCAGGGGGGCTGGATGCCTACCACCACTACCACCCTCACCCAGGGGGCTGGATGCCTGTCACTACTACCATCCCCACTCATGGGGGATGGATGCCTACCACTACCACCACCACTACTCAGGGGGCTGGATGCCTACCACCACCCTTAGCCAGGGGGCTGGATGCCTACCACTACTACCACCCTCAGCCAGGGGGCTGGATGCCTACCACTACTACCACCCACACCCAGGGGGGCTGGATGCCTACCACTACTACCACCCTCACCCAGGGGGCTGGATGCCTACCACTACTACCACCCTCACCCAGGGGGCTGGATGCCTACCACTACTACCACCCACACCCAGGGGGCTGGATGCCTACCACTACTACCACCCTCAGCCAGGGGGCTGGATGCCAACCACTACTACCACCCCCACTCATAGGATGGACAATGCATGACACAACCAGCACACCACAACCTAGGGAATGCAAGAAGAAGACATCCCCCAACACCATGACAAGCGTGTGTAGACTGTGTCAAATGCCTACAACACCGAACATGACTTTGAACATACAATGTGACCCCATAGCACATGTGCCACACATATATGTGTGTGGCACCCACAATGCAAGCAGGCCATGACCATTGTGGCAATGGGGTCCAAACCCCCATCATCACAGTGACCAAAATGTAAGTGTGGGGTCCATAGCTGAAGCACATTTTGAACATTGTGGCAATGGGGTCCAAACCCCATCATCACAGTGACCAAATGTAAGTGTGGGGTCCATAGCTGAAGCACATTTTGAACATTGTGGCAATGGGGTCAACCCCATCACCACAGTGACCAAAGGTAAGTGTGGGGTCCATAGCTGAAGCACATTTTGAACATTGTGGCAATGGGGTCCAAACCCCCATCATCACAGTGACCAAAATGTAAGTGTGGGGTCCATAGCTGAAGCACATTTTGAACATTGTGGCAATGGGGTCTAAACCCCCATCACCACAGTGACCAAAAGGTAAGTGTTGACAAAGAAAGAGGTGCAACTGCCAAACTGCATGGATGATTCCTGGTCACAGAACAAAAAACACATCAGTGGCAAAGTAGTGTATGTGTCCCATTGCAACATAAATTGGGGGAGCCAAATACTGCAGTGCAAATAAGACATACCTTTGGCCATGTGCAGACAAACAACACCCATGGGGGCTGACACCGTCAACAATCATCAATGACACAATGACAGAAGTGACCATCAGAATGCAGACCCACATATTTGCACCAATGGGCACACAAATGCAGATACCCTGTGGAGACTGCAGATGTGAGGTGAACAGATACCATACCATGGCAGCAATGGGACACACAAACCATGATCATTGTGCTGACCGATGACCTAGGAGTCCCAGGGACAGCAGGGGAAACCCACAAAACTACATACAGCCAATGGCACACCCAAGATATGCCAATGCAGTGGTGCAGATGCACAAACACAAACAGGCAGACCCACACTGCACATCATACACAACAGGTGAGGGGGGTGCCAGTGTCCCCAGGCAACCACACAACACATGAGGAGACCTGAATACCAATCATACAGATGTGCATACAGTGCCACACAAAGGTAACTCATGGATCCAAATCCCCTATGTGGGCAAGCAGGCATTGTCAGATGAGAGGGAGCACAAATCACACATGTCACACAGGCACGTAGGGACAGCAACTGACACAGCAAGACACAGACACACCACAGCACCACCCCCAGGGCCCCCACAATGTGTTGACCCTGGGCTGCATTACAATCCCACTGTGATGACAAAGCTAAATGTGGTTCACACTGTGAACCACAGTCATGTGTCCTGAGCAACTAACTACCATCACACCTACACAAGCACAAATCAATCAGCATGGCCAGTAAGCCAAGGCCAACATGGAGGCAGGGGCCTAGCCGGGCAACAACTCTCATCTGCACACACTCAACACCACACCCCTCGACCTCCAACAATGTGCAGCAGTGAAGTACACATGCACTGGTGACATTGCACATGCACCCATGACTATTCCAGGGTGGTGGGTGGGAACCAAGGTGCAGAAACACATCACACATGGCCACTCAAAAGACTCCTGAATGTCTGACACACTGCACACTACGCTGTACATGGACATGACGGCAATACCACACCAACCAATGGGATCCCATCCACAGTCACACACCAATGAAGAAGCCAAGGTCACCCACAAAGAACACACATAGACAACAACCAACATTGCAGCCCGGACCCTGAGGAGTGCCAGCAGTCACACACACAACGTGTCACAATCACTGAAAGTTAACACAAACTGGAAATCACATGACAGGGGCAAACAACAAGTGCCAAGGGAAACCTGACTATGACCCATCTGCGTCTGCACACAAACTCAGCCCTGACAGCAAACACACCTATGGGTGACACCCTGATGACCAGTAATGTGCCATGCACCCACATCACAGAGAACCCAGGGAGAAGACTTTGGGGAACATAGGTCAACTCAGCTAGCATCACAAACAGGTACAACACTAGGGATCACAGCATGCACAGCTAAACGGAAGTGAACACACAGACATGCACATACAACACACACCTTGGGCGCAGGCAATGTCACAGGAGTACACACTGCCATGAGGGGACTCCACTCCTGTGTGAGGAAAGCTGTGCCATATGTTGCCTCAGTAGGGCCCCATCATGTCAGCTGAGCACTTGGTCACACAATTAACAATTAGCACCAAATGAAGGCTCCCGTAACATCAGCCTGGTCATGGAAGTGCCAACGGAATCATCAGCACAGATCCAACACACTTGTATAGCAATGTTGCACTGACAACACAGATGAGTCCTTCCCCATTGATGCCCAAACCTGCATGTCCAGTGGAGATGGCCACACGGTCAGGGAAGTAGATGAATTGAACAATGGCAGGCACAACAGATGTGCAGGGGTGGAAGCCACAGATGTGAAATAGCCAATCTAAGTAGGAAATCCCATTGCCAAATACTGAACACATGACACCCTCAGATGCTGCTATGGATGACATGAATACACCACAGGATAGGACACATTCCCCTGGACCACATGGGTTCCTGCACAGTAACACTTCATTATCATGAGACCAAATATCACCATCACTGCAGCAAGGGCATGGTTAGCATCATCAACAACATGTACATCAGAAGCATAAGCACTAGAGAACAGAAAGTTGCTTTATTCAGCATATGTGTGGAATGAAAACAAAGTACAGAAAAAACACAAAGGCCAATGGCCAGTCCATTGTAAAAGTCCAAACAGGGTGACAGTGGCAGATGTCACCCTACGCATGCCTGCACAAAACCAGGGACAATCCACTAGGAGGGGCAACCGGGGGGGTAGGCCAGGCACCGCAGGGACAGGATCAGGGCTCACCAGGAGGAAGCAGGGAAGGGGTGGTGGGTGCTGGAGAGCCACTGACAACTGCAGTGGAGGTGTCTGACATGGTGTGTGCCGGCACAACTGGGGGGCATGACTCAGATGTTGTGGGTGCCGGCACGACTGCAGTGGACCCTGCAGATGGAGTGGACAGGTCCGCCACTGCAGTGCCCAAGTCAGACAGGGTGGTAGTGGACTCCACTGCAGTGCCTACCACCAGGGAGGAGAATGGGGAACAGGCAAGGTGGGCTGGACAGAGGGGAGGACACCCTCACCACATCAGTGGCACAGACAAGCACAGCGGGGGGTGTGGTGCCGGGAGAGCAAGTGGCAGGGGGAGAAGGCCGGATCCTCTTGGGGATGGTATATCTGTGTGTGGGGGAACCTGGGGCAGGGTGTGGTGGGGGCACCTGTGGAGTGGGGGCCTGAGGGATAGAGGAAGGAGATCTGGTGCTTGAGCTGCAGGGCGGCGGCGGGGTCTTGCTCTTACCACTCCGGGGGACTTGCGGGTGGGGGCCTCAGTCTGTCTGCACCTGGGGGAGGGTGTCCGGGGGCGAGGGGCACTCTGCTCCGTGTGGGGGCTTCCTCTTCCCCCTGGACCTGGAGCAGCTGGATCGGAGGGGAAGAGGCCGAGGTCACTGAGGAAGAGGCACTGGGTCTTTGGGGTTGCAGGTGAGGCAAGGGAGGGTGTTTTGGAGGGAGAGGCAACTGAGGACTGCGCAGTGCCCGTGGATGCGTGTGTGTGTACCAGGGCCCCATCCCCTGTGAGTCTGGTTTCAGTCCCCTGACTGTGCGTGCGTTTTGTTTGTGGCGTGTGTGTCTGTGTGCTGGACGTGTGTGTGCTGGTGTGTGCCTGTGTCGGTGTGTGTGTGCTTGGGACGGGTAAGGTGCTGGGGAGTGTGGATGGAGCAGAGGCAGGAGGGGTGAGGGACTGTCTGAGGAGGGACACTGCTGCCGTCAGGGAGGAGTCCATGGACCTATTGCCCCTCTGTAGGTCAGACATGCCCGATGAGATGCCCTCCATGAACGACACCAGCTGAGTCAACAGAGCGGTGTGCGCATGGAGGACACTCAGCATGGCTGTCTGCCCTACATGGAGCTGGCGAAGGAGGTACACAGACTCCTCACTCAGGGCAGCAGGGGACACAGGGGCAGGGGTGCGGTGCCTGGCCCAAAGGAGACACGCTCCCGAACATGGGAGCCTCCACGGACCTGGGGAATGGGAGCCGATGGGAGGGCGGTGGTGGTGCTGGTGGTGGCGGGGACAGCAACACTAGCTGTGGTGTGGTGGCTGCTGACACCCGCCTCCATAAGGGAGTCATCCTCTGAGTTGCTCTGGTCCTCAGCTGAGGTGGATGGTGCTGAGGACTCCTCGGTGTGGCTCCCTCGCCCTCCGTGCCACTGGGTCCCTCCGACCACTCCTCGGCTGCTGACCCAGTCTGGCTCTCTGGCTCCTCCTGGTCCGTGGAGCTGTCCCCTTCCGTGGCCGTGGATGTATCTGCAAACAATGGGGAAACAGACAGACATCAGTCACCTGCACCAAACGCACACACCACTGTGAGCACAGCACATTACAGAGCAAGCCCTGGCATCATTAGTTGTACATTGCGAAAAGTGCCCTAACTGAACAGGAGAAGCCAATTGTCAGTCTGATGCCAACCATGGCACTCACATCCCACATGGCCTTGCACCCATCTGTCTGGTGTCTGTTGGATTGCAACACCCCAGTGTGGACACATGCACCAAGTACACAGTAGTTGGACAGTGCAGAGGACACGGTGTGGCATGTGGACATGCACACATCACAGCTCTTGCCACTGAGTCAGTACAGGTTTCCGGATGACAGGGATGCCCAGAGTCAAATAGGAAATGCATGTGATGCATACCAGCGACAGACACCATGATGCACCCATGTCCTGATAGCCATCGCCACAATGGTGTGCATGTAGCACATGTCACTCCCCTGCAGGATCACCAATAAGTAGACACATGCCATGGCAGAGGCATGACTGCTAAGTCATACATCACTGTCTCAGTGATGTATGACTTGGCAGCCAGACAACAACACTATGCACTGTGTCACAATAGTAGGTCATGGGGAATGCAAGTCCTGGAGCTGCACAAGTGCACATGTACATCCCCCACACAACACATCATCTTAACCCTCATCTGTCCAGGTCATACCTATTGGACATATGGGAGACCTGTGACACTACCCTCTGACCCTGAGCCCCTCACAATCTGCTGTGAATGGGGAACAGCTGCCTGAACTTCACATTCGCATACCCCAGTCTGCACGGGCAGCTGATCAAACACCTATGTGACACACAAGTATCGTCTCCTATGGTCACATCTCCAGGGGCATGCTGAGCCCCTACCAAGAAACACCCCAGCAGTCCTGGCAACTAATCCACAGCACACTGACACAGAGGCAGACACCTGAGGGGTCAAATCACTGCGCACAATGTGTCAGCTGATACACGGGAGTGGGAGTACAGAGTGCATTGCATGGCCTGGAGTAGGCATGACTGTCCTGCTCCACATGAATGAGGGATGAGCCCTGGACAGTGGATAGCTGGCTATGTATGTGTGACACACGTAATCTGCACACTCCTGGGGCCCAAACATTGTTCCCACCCGCTGCATGGGTGTGTGCCACATACCCCAGGCACATGTGGTGGCTCAGCACAGCAAGTGGACCGCATATCAAAGCAACACGCAGATTACATGTCCGAACACAGGCGTAGTGTGAACAATGGACCCACCCATGATGCCCACAACAGAGTTAGGGAAACAGATGCTGTCCCCCACCTTTAGTGAAGCAAACTGCAAGGACACAGTCCCAAGTGACACAATTCCCTGAATGTAAGGGCCACACCTGGGTATCAGATGAGCAGTGGGCAGTGCACAATAGAGGGACATGGCTCCTGGACAACATGACTGCTGCACTGTGGCAGTTGAACCAGGCCAGAGGAGGGCACACAGCATGTAATACAGAGTTCACAGTGCAGTCTTTGACTCACCCCTCCTTGCTGCTGTCTGGACTTCAGCTGCCCATCCAGGTCTGGAAACACCACCGCCAGGATCTGGAGCATGTGGGGGTCAGGGTCCGTGTTCCGCCCCTCCTGCGAGGAGGCGACAGCTTCAGCTGGACCCGTGCAATCCTCCGGGTCCAGCCCCGAAGGTCCTGCCACCTCTTCTGGCAGTTGCGGATCCGGCGCTTGTAGACCCCCACGGACCGGACAGCCCGGACGATGTCCTTCCAGATCTCCTGCTTCCGATGGGCATTAACCTGTCAGGATGACAAAGTGAAAAGGCCATTACTACACATGCAACATATCCGTGCATGACACAGTTGTATATACATGTCTCAATCACAGGGGCACATGATGGACACAGGCAGTGCAAAGCTGCCCATGGACAGTTTGCCAGACGTCACTACATGGTATCATTGCATGGGAAGTAAAACCTTGTTCAAATGCACTGTCACTGCACCATACCTGTCCAGTGCATGTCACTACACACTATGGGGGTGACAACTACTCAGTGAGCCTGCTAGCCAGTGGCGTGCAGACTTTCAGCCTTGCTAGTCAGACAATATGCACATTCAGAAAGGCAGTGCACAGAACACTCACCTGCTCCCCTGGTGTCCCATACAGCTTGCTGTACTGTGGAAGTAGGCTGTCCAGCAGGGCCTGGTTCTCCTCAAGGCTGAAGGCTGGGGCTCTCTCCACAGTACGTGCCATTGCAGGGTCCAGAGGGGCAGAGACAGCAGCAGTGCAGTGGCAGATGTTGTCCTGGAGCATGTAGTGCAGGCAAGTGAGCTCTCAGGGGAACAGCCAGCAATATATATGTGCTGGAGAGGCAGATACTGTCCCTTGTGTCCAAAGTGATAGGTCCAAGTCGTTTGCATCTTCTGAATCTGGCCAATCCATGGAATAGCAGCACCAAAACACGCCCACAGCATCCTTCAAATCTTCAACTTCATGACATACATGATTTTGCAACATTGTTGTGGGTGACCAACTGATTTTCCAGCAACCGACTTGTTCGAAATTCGAAAACGCGTCCGTTGCCAGGCAAGGCCATTGTGAATGGGTGCGCACCGATCGGTCCATTGCGGTACAACGCGTACAGGGGTACAACGCGTACCCGCACACATTGAATGCAATGGGCCGGCCGGGGTCACCGATCGGTCCATTGCAGTTCAACGCGTACAGGGTACAACGCGCACAGGGGTACAACGGCGTACCCGCACACATTGAATGCAATGGGCCGGCCGGGGCACCGATCGGTCCATTGGAGTACAACGCGTACAGGGTTACAACGCGTACCCGCACACATTGAATGCAATGGGCCGGGCGGGGGCACCGATCGGTCCATTGCTGTTCAACGCATCACTGTACATGTGACTGGCATATGTCAGCATGCCTGTCTCAGATGGACATATGCCAGCCACAGATAGCTCCCAGGGAGTGAGGGGCACACCTACATCACGACAGCCTGTCCAAACTTTATCATAAGGCATGTAAGGCTGCATTTCCTATTGTGTGTATGTTGGTGTACATGTTGTCCTGTGGGTGTCACCTGTGGGCAGCCACCCCAGGCTGTGCACGTGTTCATGGGGACAGGATCCTGGGTGTTACGTGTACATGACCACTGTGATGTGCAACTGTTCATATCTGTGCATGTGCCATGGTCACATTTCACGGTGGTGTATGTGTATGTCATGTCACATACCCCGTGAGTCCCATGTGGGACGGTATGTTTGAGCCAGGGTGTCCCAGTGGCACAATTGTGATGGTCCTCCACAGTCTTTGTGCATGTAGTGTTTACAATGTCTCTGATTTCATGTGCACAATGGGAGACAGTCTCCACATCCACGTTGTGTGTGCATGGACTTTGATGTTGTGCGTGTGTGTGTCACAGACGTCCATGTCTGTCCTGCCGTGGCAAGTGGGACCACTACCTGTGGGGGTCATGGTTGTTTTGCTGTGGTGTATACATGATACTCCATGTAATGCCAGTGTCCATGTGGCAATACAGGGTCCCTGGGAATGTACCTGTCATTGAGCTGTGGTGCCTGAGGCACATCTGTCCTCACATGTCACTGTGGTGGGTGATTGTGACACGGCAGCAGGAGATGGGAACTGTGACACGGCCTCATGATATCCAATGGGCCAACCTGGGACTAATTGATGCCACCTGTTGGACCGTGTTGACAGATGTTGGCCATGTATGTACCATACATGTCCTTACGGAACTGCACACTTCATGTAGTTGTGCCTCATAATGATGTATGTTGGGATATTGAGTGTGTTCAATGCCGCATATGTGGGGTGACTGACAATCTTGCTTACTTCTCCTCTGCACTGCAGGGCTCCTGCTGTCCATCGACCATTCCCAGACCTGGCAACGATGGTGGAACGGGACAGCATCCGACGGTACCGCTTCACCAGGCAGCTGATTGAGGATTTGGCAGTGCAGTTGTCCCCACATTTGCAGCCTGGCCGGCCGTATCCTACAGCGCTGACCCCCAAGGTGAAGGTGATGGCAGCCCTACACTTCTTTGCCACCGGTACCTTCCAACATACTGTGGCGACTGCTGGTGGGATGTCACAGACCATGTTGAGCCGTGTGCTCCGCGATGTTTTGGCGGCAATGTTGCTATTCCTGAACCGGTACATCTATTTCCCTAGACTGCGACGACTCACTGACGTGAAGAGTGACTTTTATGCCCTGGGGAGGATGCCGCATGTCATTGGCTCCATTGATGGGACACATGTGGCTTTGGTACCACCACAGGCCCAGGAGCAGGCCTACAGGAACCGCAAGCACTACCACTCGGTCAATGCACTGGTGGTGTGTCTTGCAGACATGACCATCACACACGTGTGTGCCCGTTTCCCTGGTTCAGCACACGATGCCTTTGTGATGAGGAGTAGTCGCATCCCCAGGATGATGGCACAGATGCAGAACCAGCGTGCCTGGCTTGTCGGTGTGTACTGACTTTGTGCCATTGTGTGTGATCTGATCTGTAGTATTCCGCCCACTTTTCCAAGTCAGCTAATGTGCACTTGTCTGTCCGAAGGTGACTCGGGATACCCCAACATGCCGTGGTTGCTGACACCCCTCAGGAACCCTGTGACACCAGCCCAGATGCGCTACAATGAGGCACATGGTCGGACCAGGAGTGTGATTGAGCGGACATTTGGTCTCCTGAAGAGCCGCTTCCGCTGCCTGGACAAGACCGGAGGGTCCCTCCCATATGCCCCTGCGAAAGTGTGCAAGATTATCATCGTCAGCTGCACGCTCCACAACCTGGCAGTGCGGAAGGAGTTGCCTCTCATCCAGGATGACAATGACCAACATCCGCCACCTGTGGAGGATCCTGGCCTGGACCACGATGCCAGTGACGATGATGATGATGATGATGAGGGTGATGAACGCACACAGCTCATCACCAACTTCTTTAGCTGAATGTGAGTATCCTGAGGTGTCATGTCAATGAATTGAGTTGGCATGATATGTGTAGGTGGTGCTCTGGTGCTGTTGGAGTGTGTCCATGGGCTACTTGACTGGATGTGTGTTGCGATGTGTGCTTACAGGTGGGCTGTACTCCCCAACAGTGTTGACATGCTAACTTGGTTCTGGGTGGGTATCTTGTAACATGTATTGTGCATGCGTTTTGCTGTTCTGTCCTGTACTCCATTGCTTTTGACTGTGTGTCATTTATGTCCTTCACAGGGTACTTTCAGATTCGTTTGGTCAACTGTGTCCACCGACGACGTGATTGCACTTCCAGGCTGGTAGCTGTTGTGTCCCTACAGGTGATGTGCGCCACACCCATGGACTTCCTTCCGTCTACAGTTGTTGACTGTGTGCCCGCTGCCAGGTGGGATTACCTTGCATCTGTAGTGGTTACGACATGTTGCAACTGTGTAATAAACCTGTGCTTCACTTTGTGATGTGCGTTGTCTGTGGTCACACATTTGACTGCCATTTGCTTACTGCACCTGTGGGCTACTTGACTACAACTGGGAATGGGTGTGGTGTCTGTGCATTGCACCGTCTTCCCTGGCAACATCAGTGTAGGCAATGAGTCAGATGGCCTAGGTGTGTATGTGTTGTGTAGCCCTGGTGGTGTGTCTCCCTCATATGTGTCACGTTGCCTTTACTCACATGCCTGTGTTGTACTTGCTGTTGCAGTTCGCATACACAGTGTAATTTTGCAGTTCATCATCCCCATAACAGCACCCACGTTGGAATCACAACAGAGGCAAGTATGGTGTATTAGTGTGTTTATTGTGATACATTTGTGTGAATAGTGCATAGGATGGGTAGTGCTGTACATAAATCTTGCAATCAGAAGTTCCTAGGTGAATTGAAAGTCCTGGTAGACAGAATCCCCAGTATCGGGGCCACAGTTGTCTGACTCATTGGTCCAACTTGTACTCCCATGCAATGTGTGGGAGTAGTGTTGCCGTCAACAGGGTGAACAGTCTGTGCACAAAGGTGAACATCCAGAACAGGTTCAGGCTTCCTGGGAGTTGCGCTTGGCCATCGGCCTCTCACTTGCCCCTCTTCGGACGACCCCTCTTCTTGGGGGGGTGGTCCCTCAAGTACAGGCTGCTGCGGTGCAGGGGACTCTCCGCCAGAGTCATCCTCCCTCCCTGTGGCAGTTGCAGTTTGTTCAGCACCAGATGTTGTTGGCACACAGGGAGGTGTGGACTGGTTGCTGTTCATCTGGCGGAGGCATTGTAAAATGTCCCTGTGCACCGCCGTCATCTCATGCAGTGCATCCCACTTGGACTCCACGCGGGACATGTGTGAGTCCACGCGGGACATGTGTGACTCCACGTGGGACATGTGAGAGTCCAAGCGGGCATGATGGGCAGCCTGCTGATGTTTCATGTCTCTGAGGAGCCCCACTACCTGGCTGAGATCTCCGGTGCTGGACTGGTACGCATCAGCTATGCGTACCAGTTGTGGGTCATCATGCACACCAGCAACCTCTGCAAGCAGCGACCTCTGTCTCCCACCCCTCCCACCACCCCTGCTGACATGTGCAGTGCGTGCAGTGGCATGCACAGATGACCCTGGTCCACCTTGGGGGTTGGTGGTGGTGGTGGTGTCCATGGCCCCAGGTTGGTCCAGGGTCCCTGTGCTGGTGTTGCTCCTTGTTCTGTCCATGTCGGCAGGGATGGTATTTGTGGTGACAGTTGTTGGAGGGGTGGGTGCAGGGGGTGCAGCTGGTGGTCCTGCTGGTGCTGCAGCTGGTGGTCCTGCTGGTGCTGCATGTAGACTTGCACCGGATGTGCCAGGTTGTTCTTCTTCGTCCGAGGAGGGCAGAGGCTGTACGACACCAGTGAGCTCCGCATCCTCTTGAGCCTGGGACTGGGACTCCTCAGCGTCTGCTGCTGTGTCCCCATCATCACCTGTTTTTGGGAGACACACACAATATATGTTATGTTTCTGCAGGCATCAATGGTTGACACACCTGACAGTTGTGACTGTGCCTCTGGGTGCGGGCCTGTACATTGCATTGTTCTAAGTCGTCACAGTCAGGGGTTGATATTGGTGTGGCACATTGTCCTGCATTATTTGGGCATTTCTATGTATTTTTTGGGGTGTGAACATGGTCTGCATTGGTTGTGTTTAGTTGACAGCCGGCCCTCCTTCCCACCCACCCAGCCAGTCAGTTATCCCACCATGGACTGTGCTTGCATTGCAGGGAGTGGAAGTTGTCTCTCAGGATGCCAGTCAGTGGTGTCCTGCTGTTTGTTGGTGCACAGTTGCCAGCAGGGCCTTGTGCTCCCCACAGCAGTAGCCAGTGTCAGCCATCTTGTGAGTCCTTCTCCACTTCCTGTGATGTGAGCATGGTTCAGGGTGGTGTTGATGGGACAGTTGTGGGGGTGACCAATATCAGTGACTACGACTCCCATCATGCTATTGCCTCCACCCCCTTCCCAGCATGCCCATGCTTCCTTCCTTTTGACTCTGCTTCCCTGTGGGGTGGGCTGGCTGTGCTGACAGGATGGCTGGGAGTGTTGTCATGGCAGTTGTTTGGCTAAAAGTCCCAAGAGTGTCCCTGTGCTTCACACAACATAACCCAGGGTGGTGGTTCTTTATGGGATCTTGTGTTAGGATGGGGGCATTGCATTCTACCAGGTGGGTTCTGTGGAGTTTGTGTTGGGGGTGTGTGAGGGAGGTGCTTGTGACTATGGTCAGTGCTGCAAGTCCTCCTTCCCACCCAGCCAGCCAGATATCCCACCATGGAACGTGCTTGCATTGCAGGGAGTGGAAGTTGTCTCTCAGGATGTCAGTCAGTGGTGTCCTGCTGTTTGTTGGTGCACAGTTGCCAGCAGGGCCTTGTGCTCCCCACAGCAGTAGCCAGTGTCAGCCATCTTGTGAGTCCTTCTCCACTCCCTGTGATGTGAGCATGGTTCAGGGTGGTGTTGATGGGACAGTTGTGGGGGTGACCAATATCAGTGACTGCCACTCCCATCATGCTATTGCCTCCACCCCACTTGCCAGCATTCCCAAACTTACTTGCTTTTGTGGGGAGTTCAGTATGTGTGGGTGTGTGTGCAATGGCAAGATGGCTGACAGTGGTGTCCTGCTGTTGGTTGGTGTGCAGTTCCCAGCATGCCCTTGTGCTCCCCACGACACACAACAGTGTCAGACATCTTTGATGGGCCTTTCCACTCTCTGTGGGATGTGCATGCGTGAGTGTGAGCTAGCTGGGCCATGTGGTGGGGGATGTAGAGCTGTGACTACGACTCCCATCATGCTATTGCCTCCACCCCTTCCCAGCATGCCCATGCTTCCTCCCTTTGACTCTGCTTCCCTGTGGGGTGGGCTGGCTGTGCTGACAGGATGGCTGGGAGTGTTGTCCTGGCAGTTGTTTGGCTAAAAGTCCCAAGAGTGTCCCTGTGCTTCACACAACATAACCCAGGGTGGTGGTTCTTTGTGGGATCTTGTGTTAGGATGGGGGCATTGCATTCTACCAGGTGGGTTCTGTGGAGTTTGTGTTGGGGGTGTGTGAGAGGAGGTGCTTGTGACTATGGTCAGTGCTGCAAGTCCTCCTTCCCACCCAGCCAGCCAGATATCCCACCATGGAACGTGCTTGCATTGCAGGGAGTGGAAGTTGTCTCTCAGGATGTCAGTCAGTGGTGTCCTGCTGTTTGTTGGTGCACAGTTGCCAGCAGGGCCTTGTGCTCCCCACAGCAGTAGCCAGTGTCAGCCATCTTGTGAGTCCTTCTCCACTCCCTGTGATGTGAGCATGGTTCAGGGTGGTGTTGATGGGACAGTTGTGGGGGTGACCAATATCAGTGACTGCCACTCCCATCATGCTATTGCCTCCACCCCACTTGCCAGCATTCCCAAACTTACTTGCTTTTGTGGGGAGTTCAGTATGTGTGGGTGTGTGTGCAATGGCAAGATAGCTGACAGTGGTGTCCTGCTGTTGGTTGGTGTGCAGTTCCCAGCATGCCCTTGTGCTCCCCACGACACAGCAACAGTGTCAGACATCTTTGATGGGCCTTTCCACTCTCTGTGGGATGTGCATGCGTGAGTGTGAGCTTGCTGGGCCATGTGGTGGGGGATGTAGAGCTGTGACTACGACTCCCATCATGCTATTGCCTCCACCCCCTTCCCAGCATGCCCATGCTTCCTTCCTTTGACTCTGCTTCCCTGTGGGGTGGGCTGGCTGTGCTGACAGGATGGCTGGGAGTGTTGTCCTGGCAGTTGTTTGGCTAAAAGTCCCAAGAGTGTCCCTGTGCTTCACACAACATAACCCAGGGTGGTGGTTCTTTGTGGGATCTTGAGTTAGGATGGGAGGCATTGCATTCTACCAGGTGGGTTCTGTGGAGTCTGTGTTGAGGGGGTGTGAGGGGAGGTGCTTGTGACTATGGTCAGTGCTGCAAGTCCTCCTTCCCACCCAGCCAGACAGATATCCCACCATGGAACGTGCTTGCATTGCAGGGAGTGGAAGTTGTCTCTCAGGATGTCAGTCAGTGGTGTCCTGCTGTTTGTTGGTGCACAGTTGCCAGCAGGGCCTTGTGCTCCCCACAGCAGTAGCCAGTGTCAGCCATCTTGTGAGTCCTTCTCAACTCCCTGTGATGTGCGCATGGTTCATGGTGGTGTTGATAGGACAGTTGTGGGGGGGGGCAATATGTGTGACTGCGACTCCCATGATGCTATTGGCTACACTGACATTTTGCCAGCATACACAGAATTCCTTCCTTTGAGTGGTCTTCACTGTGTGTTGGTGTTGTTGTGGTGGCTACATGTCTGGATGTGTTTGTTAGTTCTATTTGTGCCACTGCCTAGCTGTAGTTGTAGTTGTGTTTGTACATGTGATGGCACAGTTGGATGTGACTTTTTGATGGCATGTGTTGTGTTTATCTGACTGACATACACATTTTGGGATGATTCTGTTCTGGTTGCTGTGTAATTGCTATGAGTGCATGGTTTGACTCTCCCCTTGACAGTGATGTGTGTGTGTTTTGTGGCAGTATATTATGTACATTTGTTGTGTACTCACCAGGCTCTGGGATGTTCTCTAGTCCATATACGCTCACTGGCGGAAGGATGGCCCGCACCTTCTCCTCCCAGGACCTGAGGTATATTGGCTTGGCAGGAGGGCCACTGCCGGTGTATTGGCTGTTGATGTAGTCTTTCTTGAGCAGGTCCCGTACCCTCCTGCGCACATCATACCACCTGTTCTGGATGTCGCTCTTTGTGCGCCGACATGGTGATTGTGCGTTCACCCTGTTGATGATCCTCTCCCACATCTTGGTTTTCTGGGAGATGGGGGTCTGTTGGACCAGTGTGCCAAACAGCTGTGGCTCTACCCTGAGGATCTCGTCTACCATGACTTCCAATTCACAATCTAGGAACTTGTGATTCTTCTTGGGGGCATGGTGATGGGTGGTGATGGTGAGTGATGTGTGTGTTGGTGTGCAGGTGAGGGTGTGTGAGTGTGTGTTTTGCTGGGTGTATGTGAGGTAGGTATTTGTTGGTGTGCTGATGGTGTGTGGCTTGTGTGAGGGATGAGCTGTGGGTGTGTGGTTGCTTTCTCTTGGGTGCTGGCAGTGGAATGGCATTTGCAAAGGATCATGGTTGTGATTTGTGTCCTTTATATGGGTGGAGTTGTGGGTGTGTCTTTGTTCTCTGTCCCCACCCCCCCAGTATTTATTGGCTTAGTAATTGCTTGTTTGGCCTTTTTTGTGTGATTTTTCCTTTGTACTGTCTGTGCATGTTGGAAACGTTCTTGTGACCGAGTCGGACCCTGCATTTGTCTCGTACGGTATTCTCCGTTTCGTTCACGCTGTGTTTGTGCAGTTTTCTATGCTGCGTACGCGTCGGTCGCGGTGTTTTGTGTTGCTTCGGCTCGGTTTTGTATGCGTGTCGGTCGTACGGCTTGTCCTCCGTCCGACTCGCTCGTGGTTTTCGCGCCTTGCATCGTACTTTGCGGTTTGGAGTTCGCGTGTACGTTTCGGTCGGATTTGTTCCGGGTGCGTGTCGGTCGGTTGGATTCGCGTGTTTTCCGACCGGATTGCTGTTTTCCGTGCGGCTCGGTCGTTCGACTTGGGTTCGGTACGTGTCGGTCGGATTTTGCACGCATTGCATCGTACTTGGCGTGTCGGGCGCCACAGGTACGTGTCGGTCGATATAATTTCCGGATCCGAGTCGGTCGGTGCTTTTTCCGGCCCGAATCGGAATCGACCCCCCAGGCTTTAAATTTAACCTGTTGTTTGATAGGGAGCCAGTGCAACATCGTCAGGCCATCCTGATTAGATTGCCAATTAGGGATGTTTGGAATAAGCTGTGCAGCTGCATTTTACACCAATTGAAGTCTGTTAAGCAGTTCTTCTGGTGCCCCAAAATACAGCACATTAGCTTAGTTCAATCAGGCTGTAATGAGGGCATGGACAATATATTTGCATGTGTCCACTGGCAACTACTTAATCATCTTTTTAAGAGCTTTCAGGAAGACAAGAGAGGTTCCCAAAATGGCTGATATCTGTGTCAGTTTTCATACCAAGATTTTTCACCACCTCTGCCAAGATGGGGGCTTCCCTAGGCCTGCCAGCCAGAGATTTTTTACATCCAAGGGGAAGAGTCTCCGAAGACCAAAATCTCTGACGTGTCCGAATTCAGTTTCAGGCAGATTTTATGCATCCAGTTGGCTACTGCCGTAGGACTATCCTGGGAGTTAGCTACTATAGAATCATCTAGTTGATGAAACAATCATCATTTGTGTATTGGCAGCGTAAGATACAATGTTAAAGCTCCACGGCTCCACAGCTTGTGCGGAGTGCCATATAAATGTTAAATAGTGTGAAGCTTAGTGCCGAGCCCTGTGGCACTCTGCATCTCATTTCCCTATCCATAGATGTGATGGAGCTAAAAACACCATCTCCAGGCTGTATCCAGAATTCCTTTCGTCTTTTAATCTCATAAGAAAGATTTTGTAGGACAACTTATCGAATGCAGCTGATAAATCAAGGAGGATTATCACTGCTTTTTTCCCTGGTGAGGAATAACTCTGATAGATTCAGTGACTTCCAGCAGCCCAACGTCTGTGCCAAATACAGCACATAAGCCAGATTAGGAGTGTTTACCAGTTTGTCCAATGTTTTTCCCAGCACTTTTAATAGTGAAATGGGTCTATAGTTGTTCAGGCAGTGTGGATCTGCATATGTTTTTTATGTAGAAGCTGTAGTAAGGCCTTTTTTGCCATGCAGCCGGCACTACCCCTTCTTCCAAAGATCTGTTGAAGAATTTGTTAACTACAATTATTATAAAAGGAGCAGCATGAGCTTTGAATTTAGAAGAGCAATTATTAGTGGGAGAGCCTGATCTTGTTTTTAAAATGCTAGTTAGATAGTCTTCCAAAGAGATTTTCTTGAATGCTGCAAGCTTGATATTACTACTTAGTGCCCGTCCATCTACATAAATTCTGACCTGATATCCTTCAGTATCTGCCTGAAATTAGTATAGATTTGTCTACTTTCTCTTTAAAAAAAGCAAGGGGTTGTCACACAGAGTTTGTGAGGCTGTGATGGATTTCTGGTATATACTGGGGTTAAAAAAGGACCTGACTATCACGAAAATAGTTCTAGGGGCATTCTCTGCTGCTGCTATTGCCTATGCAAAGGCGTTCTCTTTAGCTTTTTTTTTATCTTCTCGAGAAATGATTTAGGAGTATCTTTGTAAGCTAATTTATCTTCCCACCTATATGATCGTCTCCTGTGCCGTTTACATTTAGGTTTTACTGCTACCAGCTCTGGGGAGAACCACATAGCTTAAGGGCAGCTTCTTTTATTTGTTCTTGCTTTTACCGGCAGCAGCTTGTCCAATCCTTGCCCCAAGGCTGAACTAAAAGATAAAACTGCCTCCTCCACCCCTTCAGTTTGTTTAGGTCGAATGGTTTATCAGCTATCAGAGAAGTAATATTAGAAAAAAATAGATCTAACATATGACCTTGATTGTGTGTTCGATCCGTAACTTTTTGTTTCAGATGAAGATCCTCCAGTGTCTCTGCTAATTTCTTTGCCTCTTTACAATTGATATAATCAATATGCAAATTAAAGTTGCCCAGCACCATAACATTTGAATAATGCATTAAATAAGATGCTAATGCCTTGGCAAGAAATTCCCCACAGTTAGACATGTAGTTGGGTGGATGAAAATTAAAGCTCCCGAAAGAGAAACATTTTCAGATATCTTGACTGAGAAAATTAATCCCTCCACCTGATTCAGATCCTCTAATTATTCAATCGAGCAGTGGAAATTCGAGCAGTCGATCACCGCCAAGCCACTACTCATACCAGAGTCATGATCTAAATGTGATATTAGGTAGCCATCCTATATAGCTAGATCCAAGTCTTGTCCAGTAGATTTATTCAGCCAAGTATCTGGTATAAAAACAATATCCCAAGTGTTGTCATTCAGGAGCCTCCAGATGTCCCAGTTATGCTTTTGGGGAGTGATCTCACATTTAGTAGACATACCTGTAATACATATTGCCCCTTTGCATTGGGCTGTTGTAATTTAATCAGGCCCTCCCCGTCTCTACTCTCCATGGAAACAAGGAAGTCAAATTGTCTATTATATTAAAATCTCTATGTATGTATACTTTTGTATCTGTGGGTATGTATCTAAA
This sequence comes from Calotriton arnoldi, assembly GCA_963921515.1. Taxonomy (NCBI): domain Eukaryota; kingdom Metazoa; phylum Chordata; class Amphibia; order Caudata; family Salamandridae; genus Calotriton; species Calotriton arnoldi. The sequence goes on from CAWUFW010021607.1 coordinate 19,657, forward strand.
TACTTATATATTTTCCTCCCACTGCAGAGAAAAATAAATTACAAACCTCCTGACCCAGTACTCTATGACTCATCCTATTCGTCTTTCAAAATATCCCCTACGCCCAGTCTCTTACTAGGCCTGGGCGTAGTTCGCGGAGTTTTGCTACGCGGAACTTCGCGAAGTTAAAAAAAAACTCAGTGAAGTTCCGCGAGTGACGGAGTGCAGTGCGAACTGCAGTTTGTGCAGGTATTCCTGCAGCTCGGGTAGAAATTCTACCCGAGCAGCAGCTCGCGCTCGCGAGCTTACCGTTCGCGCTCGCGAGCTTACCGTTCGCGATCGCGAACTTACCGTTCGCTATCGCGAGCAGGGAAAACTCCCTTCGCACATCCCGAAGCAGAGTTTTCTGCACTCCGCGAACTCCGCGGAATGCGGAGTTCAGAAAACTCCGCGAACGGAGCGAAGTTCACTGCCCAGGCCTATTACTCTTACCCAAACCTTTCATACTACTATAAACTCCAGAATAAACTCTTCCCTCCTTAATCCTATTTATCCAAATTACAGACTCACATGTCGACCACGCCCAATAACATTTTATAATTCCCTCTTCTAATCCATCACTAATCCACCTTGAGTTCTGCAGTAGTGTGCTACTTGCCAAAAAGTGCTTCAATGCTTCATCAGGGGTAGTAAGCGCTATATAAATGCAATTACAGTTACCAAGAAAGTGGCCATTCAAGCCTTCTCCATTGCTGCAACAGTGATATAGGATTCACTGCCAACAAAATCAGACATTCTGACTTCCTAGTGGCCTTTTGGAAAAAGCTTTCCTGTGTGACCAACATCTAAATAGCTCACACTAAACCTCTCTGTGTCCCATGATCCACTTATGAAGTAGTTCCTTTCTATTTCATTATCTCTTCCTACCCTCTGCTGCTTTGTGTGAACAGGAGAACAGTGCCATATCTACAAAAATGTGGGGCTGTTCTGCTATTTCCCTGCGCTGGTGCACTTGTACTGGTGCCAATGCAGACACCCTTGCACCATTGTCCAAGGGTGTCTGCATTGTGGTCGATATATCGTTTTGATTCAGGAAGGGATGCCTTCCTTCACGAAAACTATGCTGAAAGGCAATTTCCTCTTTGCATGTGTGCTGCAGAGTGTTAGGTCCTCTCGTCTTTTTCCCTTGGATTTTTTGGGTGAGGGATGTTTCTGTCCCAGAGGATGTGGGTGGGATTAGCGTTTACAGTGGCTTAAGTTGTGCGCCTGCATGGTGAAAGGTGGGTTCTCAAAATGTAGATGCACCGTTTTCACTCACCCTGGTTGTTATAATGGATATAAAATAGGGTGTCAGTTTTAAAATTAATAAGTCTGTGAGGACATTAAGAAGTGAGTGTTTGGCCCGAACTTTCTTAAAATGTAGACACACTTTTCACCTGACTGATGTATTGAGAACACCTATGAAGCAGGCTAACGGGCCTAACAGCAGGTGAATATTTTCGGCCTTAATGAGAACGATTTTTCTGTCACTTACTCTTGTAGTACTTCTGTTACACTATACTCTCGCTTTACTCCTGGAATTTAGGAGTAAGTCACTATAGGAAAGTAGGATCTGCTTTTATGGTTACCCTTACCTTTTGCCTGGTGCTATGCTGTTTCTGACCAGTCTGACTGGGATCCTGCTAACCAGGACCCCAGTCTATGTGCTTTCTTCCCTAAATTGGTTATGGTAAGTACTTAGGTACATCCCAGATTGGATACTGGTGTACCCTTATAAGTCCCTAGTATATGGTACTGTGGTACCCAGGGCATAGGTACACAAGGGGTCTCCCATGGGCTGAAGCATGTATTATGCCACCCATGGGAGATCATTCAAACTGTAACTACAGGCCTGCCATTGCAGGTTGTGTAAGCTGGTGCTAGCACCACTTACATCTGCGGTCACTGCACTTAAAACCTATAAGTCACCCCTAAGGTAGGCCTTTCAATCCTGAAGGCAGGGTGCTCGGTTCTAAGTGTGGGGGTGCCCCTGCATGAGCAGGACACCCCTACAACCCTCGGAGTCGATTCTCCCGGGTTGTAAGTGCATCAGCCATTATGATACATAGAGTGGCCATGCGTCATTACGCGATGACCATTTCTAAACTGGCTGTAACGAACCCTGTCATGCTTGGTATCAAACATGTTGGAATCATACCCCCACACCGTAAACGGTGTGGGGGTATGATTCCATGCACTGTAAAGCTCTTCCGGGAGGCCCTCAGTGCTCCCGGTACCAGTCTTCTAGACCCGGACAGCACAACATGGCTGCTGCCAACCAGAGATACGATTCTGCCCTCCTGCTGCTGAGCCAAGCTCGAGCAGGGGAAGGCAGAACAATAGGTATCCTGTCACAGGGAGGTGTGTTTAGTGTATTGGGGCCGGGTGGGAGTGCTTGCCAGTGCCACTCAGTCTGCTTGAGGGGCACATTTGGTGCCCTCCTTGCATAGTCCAGTTCAAACCAGCTCAGGGAGCCATTGGCTCCCGCTCTGGCACGAAACTGGACAAAAGACATGGGAGTATCGTCCCCACTGTCCAACCCCTCCCCTGGGAGGTAACCCTGAATTGTCCCAACCCTTTCCTTAGAGTACTTAAGGGCTTACCTGTAGGTGGGTCCTTAGATTCGTCGTGGGACAAGATGCATTTCAAGACACCACTTCTTCGACCATCTGGGCACTCTGGACTACGCTAAACCTTGCTCTGGGCTCTGAGACTGCAACTGGGAAGACTCCTGCTGCTCCTGGTCTCGTTGTCCTGCAAGTCTGCTGCAATGTCTGTTCCCGTGCTCCATACAGGAACCTTCCAAGGCCTGTAGACATCCAAGACACCTGAAGGAATCTCCTTTGAAGTGAAGGAGTCACTTCCCTGCATCTGCAGGCACCACAACAAAGCTGACCGGTCTGCTGATCCCGAGCTCCCAACGGTCTCCGAAAGGCCCAGCAACACAGGTGGTGGTTCTTCACATCCTTTGAGGCCTGCCCTGTCCTCTCACCAAGTTTGAGGCCAGTATCCCACGTCGGAGCCGCAGGAACTGGACCCCTGTGTACCAGTTTGAGCAAAGGCTTGCCGGCTTCCTTCCTACAAGATCTTTGGGCTCCAAATAGCCCCAACCTCAAGCATCTCCTGTGACCAAGATCTTCGTCCTACCTGCAACACGTGCACCGTGGGCCTGCATCTTTGGTGAGCTGCTTGAGGTCCTCTTGCGACTCCAGTGCCTCTGGCCTGTGGGTCCGCTTGAGGGTCTTCCTTGATTTCTGTGGGCTCCCCTGATTGCTCAGGCCTACCCTAACTCCCCTGCTTGTGGTGAGTCACCTGGACCTTGCTGGTCCAGACACTGCACTTTCTTCGCTTTCCATGTTGTTTGCAGTTGCCAAGGCTTGTTGGTGCTCCCGACGGACACCGACCCCTCAACTTCCGACATCCGATGTGGGACAGCTGGTGAACGGCTCCTGGTCTTCCACAGCGTCGCCTGGTCCGCACAGCTTCAGCTCCAAGGTCACGTCAGCTCTCCTGCAACACACAACATCGGTGGGCGTTCCTCTTCCGTGCCTCCTGTTCACTCCTGAGTGGCACAGACTCTTTCCCCTCTGCTTGCAGATACTTCTCATCTTGAATCCACCTTTGGGTTCCACCGGACACTTTCGCCTTCTCCAGCAGCGGCATCTTCCTGAAGTCCTCCATTGGGTTCAAAGGCGGTTTCTGACGCCACTTCACACCTATGCACCCGGATTCCCTGGTGTAGGTATCCTGGTTCCTAGGTTATCCACAGTTGGGGTGTCTCTCTAACCTTCTGTCTTCCCCTGGGTTTGTTCACGGTCCACTGGGAAGGGTCATTCTTCTTTAAAATTGCAACCGCGACTTACCTATTGACTTGTATTAAACCTGCGGTTGTGTTCCCACTCTGCACACAGCCTCCGTAGGGTTCCTGGTTACTTACCTCGGGTGACTCGTTGGGTCCCCGGCACTTCTACATCGTCTGGGTATAGTCTTCACTTGAGTTGAGGTTCATATACAACTATTTTAGTATATGTTTTGGTCTCTCCCGGGCGAACAATGTGTATTCATGCTACTTACCTGTTTTATTGCAGAGTTTTGTGTGCATTGTGTATATCTCCGGGTAGGAGATATCTGAATGTGTTAGTGAGTGTCTTATAATAAATACATATTTTTATAACTACACTGTGTAGTTCTTATTCACTTAATCTATACCTATGAGATTATGTTCTGGTGAAATAACCTCCTTTACACTCCTTCTGGACTAAGCCTGAAGGCTGCTCTCCACAGCTACCACTTAGAGAGCTTTCTCAGGTTGTCTAAGACCACTAAAATCACAGTAAGGGTTGTCTGGCTTAGTGCACTTACATAAGTGAGCACCATATACTAAGCCAGCTTCTCACAGTCACAATTACTCACAGTAACATTTTCCAGAATTGGCCCCCTTACAGGGGTCTGGGGCGGCAAGGGATGACGATTGATGGCCGTGGTCACTCAGCTATCCAGGGCATGGAGGCAGGTCTGGTGGCACTGAACGATATTCTGGGAGGGTGGCATTAGCAGCATCTGCCTTGTTGGCATAACTCGATAGCCTATGGAGCAAAGAGACCCCGGAGTTTTAATGACCTTAACATCGTTTTTGGAGGTGGGCGGGGAGGAGAAGGCGCAGCGCGAAAGGCGACATCCAGAGGACAGAAGGGGCCAGGGAGAGCAGCGCGACTAGTTCAGCCGGTCCAGATGGTTTTGCCTTAGGGCTACTGCTGGCCTCGAGGCCCACAGGTGGCTTTTCACAACTAATTATGCTGTAGTGGAAATCCTAGCCTGCTCGCACTTGTCTCAGCGCTATTTTTACCCTTTTTGTACGTTTCCAGTCTGCTAACACCCGTGTATAACTACACAAAGAATCAGTTGAAATCAAAGTGAGCGCCACGGATCAGGTAAGCTTGTGGTGAGCGCTGTTTAAATGATTATAGTCCCTCACTTACTCTCACAGACAGATCTATTGAAAGGGGCAAGTGGTCAGAATTCCCCAGGCCCCGCACTTGTGATGCAACATTTATGTACACATTTTAAAGCAAGCCTGCTCTATACATAGCATGGATAATGCCAGTGCATGACGCGAGAAGCTGTCACTGGTTGACCTGGGCCCCGTAAAAGCGTCTGACGAGCCTGGGCACAGACTCACTTGTTGGCTCACTCACACACTGACATGCTGCCTCAGTCCATGTGAGTGAGCGGCTGCTGCCCTCCGCGAGGGAGCAGCGCTCATCACCACAGTGCTACAAGAATGGAAAAGGTGCAGGCGAGACTGGTGAGTTGAAAGTTTCCTCACTTTATAACCCTCCATCCAAGAGGCGCGCCAGGGAAATCGCCCCCCCCCCCAAGCACACCCTCTGCATCAGGGCACAAGTCCTAAAAAAAGAAGTGGGGGGACTAACCAAGTTAGGCAGTATGCAAGTGACATCACTGCACATGATATCACAGCGCGACATCATGGTGCAGCTTCACAGTAAGTGACATCACAACTCATGACCTCACAGGAAGTGACATCAGATCTTAACACCTTACACAATAAATCATCCAGCTTTACTTGAGACTTTGAAGAGGCGCTCTGGCATTAATGGCACAGTACTAAAATGGTTCACTTCCTTCCTTCAGCACCGTTGGCAACAAATTAAAATCAACTCCTGCCTCTCTATACCAACACGAGTCACTCTTGGGGTCCCGCAAGGATCGATCCTCTCACCATCCCTCTTCAATCTCTTCATGGAACCCCTTACAACTATTCTGAAACAAGCAGGGTTCAATACCACCTATATGCAGATGACACACAAATCTACTACAAAATCAAATCACCCAGTGACGTCCAACACCTCAGTCACGCTAACCAAGATCCAAACTTGGTTTAATGCAAACCACTTAAAGCTGAACCCGGACAAAACGGAATTAATACTGTTCTCTCCGAAAAATAACCACCGACCAATTCAAGACTGGCTCAAGAATCTCGATGCCCTAAACTGCCCCCTCGTCCTATCCGACTCGGTTAAGTCACTAGGCATTACCCTAGATAAGAACTTGTCAATGAAGGAACACATCAAAAACTCTGCAAAAGGTGCGCTTTACTCACTAAAACACCTCAAGAAAATTAAACCTTTCATTCCCCAGGATGATCTCAAGACAATAGTACAATCCCTAGTCCTTTCCAAACTGGACTATGGGAACGCCATCCTAACAGGGACATCAAAAGCTCACCTTGCCCCACTAAGGTCAGTCCTTAACATGGCAGCCCGACTCATAACTGGTGTAAAAAGATTTGAACACATCACACCAACCCTCAACGCCCTCAACTGGCTTCCCATGGAAGGGAGATGTATTTACAAACTGGCCTGCATCACACACAAGGCCCTTCACGCATATTCCCCCAGCTACCTAAACAGCAAACTGGTAAAAGCAGGAAAATCCAGAACTCTGAGAAGCACCAACTCACTTCTTCTCATCCCTCCGAAATTGAAAAGGAAAACGATCCAGTGCCGAGCCTTTTCTGGTAACGTTCCCAGGATGTGGAACGCACTCCCTATAGACCTCAGATGCAACCCCTCCTTCTCCTGCTTCAAAAGGGACCTGAAATTCCTTCTCCTCAACAAATACTGTACTGACCAAGCCAACTAATCTAGGCTTCAATAACCTAGTGGACTCCCCTCTCACTTGACCTTCAAGGATGGGTGGTTATCTGACTGTTCCAACCACCTGCGTTTTTTTTCTCACCTTCACTGTATGCATAAGTATTATGTTTTTGCTTATATCTTTATGCATCCTCATGTCCTGCGATGTAATGCAATTTCTCTTTTCCTTTGTGTATGTAAAGCACTCTGATACCCACGGGTCGAGCTATGGTTATATAAAACTTTATAAATAAATAAATAAAATACACATTTGTTTCACAGGTCTATTATGAGTACATTTCAGCTCATTATGAGATTTGACAAATGAGATTTTGCGTTGGGGTTGTGCCAAAAAAGTGACACATCCCGACGCAAAATGTGAGCATAAACTTGTACATTTATTTAGTAAAAACTCTTCTACAAAGAAATTGGCAACAAGGAGACACATGGCAGTAAATCTGTTCTGCTTAATTGGTTGAAAAGTCCACAATTTAAAATATATTAAGGCTATAAAAAAATAAAATTATGGGATTTAAAATGTTATTTGTGTTGATACTAAGGGACCAGCACATTTGACATTCTTACAGTGCATGCATATCCCTTATATACAGGGATTGAAGAAAGTAAAAAACACTCCTCTCAAGTATTTGTGAGGAGATAACAAGCTGCTAGCCTTTTTTTCCCCCTCCCTTGCATCTAGGAGTGACCGCTGAGATAGCTCCAACCAGGATAGTGGAACAAAACGAGGCCTGAGTGCCCCTTAAATTCGGCTTTTGTTATGGGCCCAGCTGGAGTCTGAAATACGAAAGACCCATCACTGCCTGCACGTTGCTGCTCTGAAAGAAAGACGACGTGCAGGCGCAGCTACATCCCTGTGTCTGGTAATTATACCCTGACAAGTTCATCATATATCAGTGGGGCCCAGCTTCTTGCAGGGTGGACGGCGTCCACCCTGTGAAAATAGTGGGTGGACGCCGTGGACCCGCGTGTAGCCCCGACTTGTGCCCTGCATCTCGCCCAGACGTCACCTGGTGACGTCACCAGGGTGTCAGGTGCCAGGCTGACACACGTCTGTGGGGGGCTGATCTGGTCCTGGATGAGGAGAGACATGGATGCCATCTGCCCCGAAGCCCTGACACTGGTTCCAAGCAGAGACAGGGTTTGTGTTGAGCTCTCCGTGCAGACAGACCATCGGCCGCGGTAGGACAGGGAGTAGTGGATGAAGCATGACTTACTTTTGTTTTGTTTTTTAAAGTTAATGAATTTTAGAAATCTGGAACAGCTCCAAGGACGGCTTTGGCAAGATGAAGGCGGCTGTTGTTAATGACACGGACAGACCTAGTCGGTAGAGGCACTGAGCGTGGTAACCGGCCCCATCCAGATAGGGCAGGCCAGAGACTCTCTTCCATCAGCATGTCCCCTCTTAAAGCCGCTGACCCCGCGCCTGTCCACCCAGTCCTGCTCACCTCTTGAGTTTCTGTTCCTGGAAAGCTCTCCTCGCCTCCTCTCTTGTCATTGGCTGCGGGCTGTCGGGACCGGTCATCCATAGACACTGAGTCATCATCACACATTGGATTCCAATGACAAACCGACCGGACGTGGGGTTTGAATATTACAAGATAGTGCATTATTATATGTGGAAGAGGAGGGGCGGGGGCAATAGAGGACTCGGCGTCCAGTGATTGGGAGTCAAACTACCTTTGTCCTTTCTATAAAAACGGAGTCATTGGTCATTCCACATTCTGCTGTCAGGCGAGAGGGATTCGTCGCGTGCTCCAGGCCATGTCGTCCCAGCCAGCTGCGGGGGTAGGTGACGTTCACTGGGTTCTGCCCTTCCCTTGCTTGGTTGCTTTCTTGGGGAATGTCTTCTTTGGTGGTGAAAATTGAACTTGACTGCCCAGCAAAGGCGCATGAGTATTCATCTTTGCCTTTTGTTTAATGTCGCCTTTCTCTTTCCGTTGTCCATTAACCTGTGGTGGTATTTTGCTTTTGCAAGGATCGTCTCACACAGGAGGCTATTTTACAAGCACTTCCTCCGCTTTCTGCAAACGCACACCCGTGCATAAGCACAACCTGCTTGGGTTAAACCTTGAACAGTGGTTCCTACCTCCTCCAATGAGGAGCAGAACAATTATCCACACGCCTACCTCAGATGGCAGACCGGATATGCCCTTCTCACCTTCAGGCGTGGTTTTGTCAGACGCAGCCATTGGACAGCGAGCAGAGAAGCGTCACCCTTTCAGCCCCAGCTAGGGACCATCAGGCCTGTTAGTCACTGAATAAAGAGGAGGCAACAGAGGCGTAGCACAGAGTCCTGCTGTGCATGCCCCCTCCTTTTCAAGGGACCCCCCCCTCCGCACAAGGCCCATGGATATTTGTGTTGGCAGTCTCAGGGCCCCCCACACATTCTGCTGGAGAACCCCTCAATTTGTGTTACGCCACTGGGATGTGATGGTGGCACAAAAACATGTTTGTGGCAGCGAGTATGGTACACATTCTTTCTTGGAGACAAAATACACTGACAGATCCTTACTTGTGGCATTAAATCATATCTTGTACGTTTTTCCTGGTGACTTCTGTTGCAAAGAATAACACTCCAATAAGGCAGTGTGAGCCTTCCACAACAGGATTTACCAGTGCAAACTTACTATTAGTAAATTTTAACTTGTTGGTAGGGATCTGTACCATTGAGGTGGGCATCTCCCTATGGGAAATAATATGAACATTTAATAAACTTCATTATTTAACAAAAAGAGACAAAATTTAAAATGTAACCTAAATGTCAAATAAAGTGAAACAGTTTATATTAACCTGAAACTAATAAACTGACATATCACAGCACATTAACACCTCAAAATAAATGTGTATTAAATAATAAAACAATTTTGGTATATTAACTTAATTTATAATTATTATTTTGAATCAATATTAAAAAACAAAATTGCCCTCCCGCAGCAACATTTTTATTTTGATTTAATTGGTAATAAACATGGTTAAAGGTTATGCATTAAATTATTAAATTCAATTAAATACTTCTCATATTTTTAACAAATAATTTAAAAAAGTTTAACTTCATTTTTTATATATCATTAAAATCAAAAATCTAATATAATGAAGCAATAATTAGACTTCATTTTTATCAATAATGTAAATATATATACATATTTATATATATATATATATATATATATATATATATATATATATATATATATATATATATATATATATATATATATATTTAAGTTCCTCAGTGTCCAAGACAATAGGCACACTCGCCACCAGTACAAAATACGGCTGCAGCGCAATGGGCAGATTCCAGGTTCTGATAGTTGTGCCTTACGCGTTTCTGACTAACACAGTCCTTGAGAAAACAAAGGAGAGAGTTAGGACAGAGTGTGAGCCATCCTTGTCCCCAGGTACTTGTAAAATAAACAACTTAGACGGTCCACAGTGAAATGGCTGGTCAACACTGTAGTGTCTGACACCACACTCTATAGGTCAAGCCAATTTGGCAAACACCAGATTGTGCTACCCTGGCAAACACCAATCATTTAGCCTGTGCCTCTCCGTGACAACCATTAAGGAATAGTGCAGACTATACCAATGTGGTAAGGAAAATATTTCTTTGGGGCTTTCCACAATTTTTATGCTCAGTAATTTTCATGGTCAGTAGCATTTAAAATTATTCTCTTCAAATCGTTTCCGTTTCTTCAGAAACAAATCGCTTGGTGCTAAACGCTAATCCTCCTAAAAAGTGCCAGACACCATAGCGCCAAGCTCATCGATGTCTTTGAGATAAAAATCGTATACGCTAGCTTCCGTAGTTCACAATGCCGCCCCACGCTTTCCACGTCTTTTGGGGAAGCGGTCTAGTTCTTTGTTGAAACTTACGCGTGAAACGCCCTTGGGTGTAACGTAGACACCAGGGAGTCTTCCCGCCCTTGAACAAACATAAAAACACAACCCCGGCCCCGGAACACATCCTGTTCCTGAGGAGCCCGGAGTAGGTGGCAATGTGGGCGAGCGCCTTGACGAAGTAAGACCTTTCTTTTTTATTCACAGAGATGACTCTAATACGTCACTCTGTTACTGTACGCTACCAGTAACTCCACAGGATTTTGAAACTTACCTCTCCTTTTCTATTTTGACTATCCCTCAGTGTGTGACAATAGGGGCTCACCCCTCCCGGGAACAGATCGGCAATGAATTTAGCGTAAATAATGTAATTATCAAAATGTGACTTACTTACGGGCAATTACACTAATGGCATTTAAAAGCCCATGGACTGAGATTATCACTAACAGTACTGATAATACTGCACGCGCTCGGCGCATTTCAGCCGGCTCCACGCGTTTTCTTGACCACCGTTAAGGGTGATTATCACGTAATTACACTGATAGTTCACACCCCACGCAGCGCATTATTTAACCAAAGAGTCCAGGCTCATCATGGCATGCACACCGAAACAGACACAAGCATGCCAATGTTGTTTGCATGACATGCGTATGAATGGCGTTACACGTATATTTGACACCGAATGTTTCTGTAACCACGATGATGATAACAGAATGAACTTGGTATAAATATACAATGAATTACAAATTGCATATTTTATGTGTTGTGTGTTGTATTGTATCGTTTTGTCCCAATTTCTCTCCACAGGTACACGCGCAACAGTGGACCAAAATTACGGTCAGTCCACAAAGCATATAATGCACACCTTAGCGAGTGTGCAAAAAATGCGTTAACACGTGGTTAAAAATCTTTTACCACCCACCTTTTTCACTTTCACCAATATTTATCGTAGAGAGGTCCTGAAGAAAGCTGCTTTAATTTTTTCGTAAGAGCTGAAACATGTAGACCAAGGATAATTAAGACGCAATCACTAGTCTTACAATATTATCCACTCGTAATTTTTAAACATACCCTGGGCCACTGGGAATAAAGTAATTATTAGTGAGTTTCCTAGAGGTATTTTTAATCCACACCACTTCATCACGCTCACAAAACACCAAAACCAGCTCCACTGTAATCAGGTGTCGCAGCACAGCTGAGTAGCATTTGGCTACTCAGCTGGGAACCCGATGATGAAGCATGACACCATCCATGTTGGTGTGTGAGGGTTCTTCTAACAAACCCTTGTGGTGTCAGACACTACACAGTTGACCAGCCATTTCACTGTGGACCGTCCACACATTTATGGCTGGATATCATTAATATTGAGAGTTGGTACTGTAAGAGACATTTTGAACTGTGTGCATTATTTTATTAGGAAGCAGTACGCAGATTGAGACTACTGTTACCAGCATGCATTGAGCCTTATCACGTGGCCTATTAGTTGGCAATAAAGAACACTGGTGATACTTAGCAGTAGTCTTTCTCATTTGTTTGCGGCAACTCTGCCTGTGACCAAGGACTGTGTTAGTCAGAAACGCGTAAGGCACAACTATCAGAACCTGGAATCTGCCCATTGCGCTGCAGCCGTATTTTGTACTGGTGGTGAGTGTGTCCTATTGTCTTGGACACTGAGGAACTTATGCCTTTGTCCCAACCCAGTCACAATGTCAATTTAATTTAGTTAATTTTACATTTATTCCTACGGGGTGTTATTTTATTTCCATTCCTCATTTGTTTTCTATGGAAGTGTGTTGCAGTATTAGTGGCTGACTTACTCCAAGGCTGGATGGAGTACATTTAAGCCTGTTTTGATCCTTTTATGACTGTGGTAATTTTAGTAGTGTATTTTGTGAGTTGCAACCTTATTTATTGAAATGTTTTATATAGCGCCAATCACTGAAATGTATAGAAGTGCTTTACAAGAATCAGTAGCAATGCAAAGGTGAGACAGATAACACAATAACAAATCAGATGGCATTTGTAACAATCATAGAATTGGTAATAGTTACAAAATAGTGAACTACAGGAGAAGGGGAACCAGGAAAGAGGGCACTGAGAACTTAAAACTAAAGAATGGGGGATAATGAGTAAGAGGGTGAAAAAGAGAGGGAGTGGGATAGATGAGGAGGGGAAGGAGAGAAGAGTGAGGACATTAGAGTAAGAAAAAGGTGTACAGAGATGGTGTGAATGTGTACTAAAGAGAGGGTGAAGGTGATGAGCAGAACAGAACAAGAATGATGGGGGAGGGAGGGCAAGGGGGAGGGGGTGGTCTTAGTCTTTTTGGGTGCAAAGGTATGATTTGTATTAGCATGTCTCTCCCAAACCTCCTTCTTAAATTTTTTGACTAATTATTCCTCGTTTTTCCACTACTCCATGAGTCCTTCCCACATTTGTGACAATTGCTATATTTACTTGGTTGGAAATCTCAACTACCAAGGCGGAGATGTCTGCATGGAAAAGATAGGAGAGGCAAAAGCAGAGATCTCCACCCATAGGTTCTGAATTGTATTTTGTAGCATGATTAATACTACTTGAGTACTACTTTATGTACTGCAAAATGGAGTTCTTGAACCCAGCCCTATGTTTGAACAATCACAAAATTGCTTGACCTAGATCCTTCTTCACCTCTCAACAGAATACTTGACCAATTTCATTCCCATAGCAATTCACCTTCAAACATCTTATTAAGCACATAATATTTGCTATTTTATGATTAAAGTCACAATAACCTCTCAAGGCACAATAATGTGACAACATGGGCTACAAAAATATATTTTGCAAAAATACAGATTACTAAAATCTTAACCTTACATAAACATATCCTTACAAGAAAGTGACCTGCACACAACCCCATATTAAGCACTTGTCCCCCAAGGTGCTAGAATGGAGCTACAGCAATACTTTTTTGCAGGCCTTAAAAATGTGGGTAGTGAGTTTGTTTGACTTTATTTAATAATGAAACACTGCTCCAAAATTTTGTACACAGATATTTTTTTAAGGTCAGTGTATATGCATTCCATATTTTACAGTCTATTTTCTTTGCAAAAGATATTTTAACATATTGTGTGCTTTCTCATTGAACTACGGACTCTGGCTCACCGGCAGACCCTCTTCCCCCGCAAGTCATGAAACTATGAGGGGATTGCCTATGTCCCACATTTCACGATCTTCCTTAACAACCTCCTTGTGCTCTGAGGTAGTACCCCCTTCCTGGAAAGAGGCCAACGTCATCCCCCACACGAATACGGACCCCAAAACTCTTTTGAATTTCAGTCCAATTTCCCTGCTTCCCAGAACCTCTATGATTGTTGATAAAAATCATCAATGGTCAACTAACTCACTTCCTGGAAAACTGCAATCTGCTACATCCTTCACAATTGGGTTTTAGGGCTTCCCACAGCACTGAGACAGCACCTATGGAATTCATTGATTCCATTAAATTTGTGCTAGATCCAGACCATAATCAAATCCTGTTATGCTGACTCACTCACATTGGGGTGGAATGGAAGGCCTTAGCCTGGTTAAGTTCCTTTCTGGAGGACAGGAAACAAGCAATCTAGCTCAAAACCCACCTTTCGGAACCTAAAACGATTAAGCACGGAGTGCCTCAGGGCTCAGCCCAGAGCCCCACACTTTTTAATGTATATATGACACCACTGGCTTACCTAATTGAGTCCTTCAGCATTCAGGTAGTCTCCTATGCCGATGACACACAACTCCTGCTGACCTATAACAACCATGAAGCAGAGGCCAAAGTCGAATTTGCAGCATATATGACAGCTGTGATGGGTTGGTTGAAAAGGTAAACTCTCTGCAATGCAACCCTGATAAAACAGAGGTTCTGCTATTTGGGAACAACCCACTACCCGGCTGGTCAGGGGTCTGGCTGGCTATCTGCACTCCCTAGAAACCTAGGGGTTCTCACTGACTCAAATCTATCCCTCTAACCCAAGATCTCTGCTGTGGTTAAAACTGCCTGCTGGATCCTTAGGATGCTAAGGAAGTTCCTCAAACTGCTGCTATGGGAAGTCCAGAAGGCTGTGGTGCAGGCCTTGATCCTGCCTAGACTTGACTAAATCAACTTTCTCTATATGGGTATCCCAGATTACCTTATGCAGCGGCTACAAAAGGTTTAAACATGGCAATTTGTCTACTGTTCAATCTTCCCAGACATTCCTCAATCTTCCTATACTGAAGCCAGCTACACTGGCTCCCAGTGAAGGCAAGATTCTCCTTTAAAGCACTGACAATTGCACACTCAGCCTTTTATAAGACTGTCCGAAGTTTCCTTCTTAACAGGATTAGCCCTTAACTCCCCAAAAGAGCCCTACAGTCACAGTCGGCCCATTTACTAGCCATTCCATTCGCCAGTAGAAAGAAAAGGGGCGGCGATGGCAGCTAAACTCTGGAACTAGTTTCCTTGGCCCTCAGATGCATTCTGGATAAAAAATTATTCTGCAAACAATTGAAAACCCACCTGTTTAAAGGATAAGATGCCTCAGCCCCTCCCTACTGGCCTAGCGCCGGGACACTCTTGTAGAATCTGTGCGCTGTACAAATCCTTTCATTCATTTTTTCCCAATTTTGTTTTGATGCAGGTGATATATACATGAATATCAAAAGGTATCATTGCATGCAATAATATTCCAAACTAGTGATATTGTTGTAAGTGGATTTTTTTTCACTCAAAATGGTATGAAGATCCCAGGCATAATGAAGGCCTCATCTTGTGCACTTCTCTCCCACTCATGCATCTGTCTGACCCTCCTAGACATCTCTACTTCATCCTTCTTCATCTCCCCCAGTAAATGCCCAAGTCATACTTGTTTTGCAAGTGAGAGAAACTTGCACTTCTGATGCTCAGTTGGTACCTGTGTGTACAAAGGAAGTCTACACTGTTGATGCCCTTGCCCTACACGTTCTCTGCGTCTTAGTGAAACTTAAGAAATTATTTTAAGTATACCAAAGGCGCAACAATTTGCCTTGCATGCTTCTTTCTTTTAAATGAACTATAATTGCATATTTTTTTAATTTAAATGCTACAAATTGGCTCATTTTTATCAACTGGAACCTTAATGGTATCGACCACGTGTCCCCTTACTTGTTAATTCAGCCTCGAGAAAGCATTAGCAGGCTCACAAACATATATGGTCTACACAGCGAAAGGACCGAAGTCCCGGCAGTGGATGTGTGTGGTTCACATAATGATCACACTACATTCATCAGCCATTAGCTGAGTGAAACTGTCAATCATGACACAGGGTTTATCATGTGCACTGGCAGATGAGTGAGCAGGGACATTTTGGCTTCCATTACAATTCATGAACAGAGAAGAGCTCTTTTTAATTGCAGGGCCTGTTTGGAGGGCACAGGCACATAGTACAGGGACAGCTGCAGCTTGCTCCTGTTCTTTTTCTCCTGACCTCCCCGTTGACTGTATCTCATTCTCCCCTTTGGATCATTGTGCCCCCATTGCTGCCGTTCCTTCAGTGGACCCTATCCTGCAGTCTCCCGGGTCACCTAGGGCAGTTGCTGACCAAGGTGGAAGTGATGGGCAGGACTCCACAGCCAGACCTACCCCCTACAGCCTCACTGTGGTTGCTGCATCCTTGCTGATCCTACTACAACCTTGTACATCTGATGCCCATGTGATGTCTATCTGTGCGGACGACCACCCCCCAGGGCCGGCACCTTATTTCCCATAGGTGCCCACCCTTGGGAGATAGCAGTATGCTTTCACATGGTGGGAGCTTTAATAGCTTCTTCCAAGCGAGGGAAAACTGTAAATCCCCTCCCAGTGGGTTGGAGCAGGAAAACTGCTCCCGCTTGCTGGAAGCAGATTTTGACAGCGGGCAGGAATATAGATAAAAAAATTGCTCCCACACACAGAAAGCAGCATTTTTTGCTGCCCCCTACGTGTGGAAGCAATGCTGGCTCCCGCTACTAATCCGTAGGATCTGCGTATTGTTTGGCCAACATAAACTAATGGCTTGGTGCCTAGACTGGTTCCGGACACCCCCGCAGGATATGTTGGCCCATAGACCAGCTAGCACACAGTGCCACTGTAAGCCCCCCTAACCTACCAGGGAGCTAACAGTTTCTGGCAACCCCTGAACATGACAACCCTGATTACTCAGGAATCGTGGAAACAGTACAGAACCTTTCGCTCAGTTACTCGTGCTCACTTATTCTCAGAGAAATGTACAGAGAATACACAGTGGGACGTTTTCACCAATATTTATTGAACCAACGTTATTCTCGCATAAAATACGTGTGCTGCAATGATTAGGAGATAGAAGCAAATAAAGGAGATTACAAACACCAAAAGAGTGAACAGTAGATACATTTCTACCATGGTGCTAAAGCAATGAATATATGCAAGCATATATGTAATATAGCAATCTAACCCTACAATGCGGACCCTACTCTAAGTGTACTTAGAGTGTGTGTAGGTGTACAGCCAAAAATCCCCCATAGGGATGATCCAACCCAATTACCTGATCGGTTAGAGTGAAGGACCCCGTCTTGGTCTCGAGTTGGACACCCCTCACGGAATGTCAGAACGGTGTGTGATGATTTCTCAGCATATAGGGACCTTTGGTGTCAGCAGAAGTGCCTCCTCTACCAGTCTATCGGGATGCCTATTATTTATAATAAAAAACAGCCTTTGTGATGTGCGCGCTAGATTTGAGATGTTATGTATATGTAGACAGCGCTGTCGCCCGTGGATGAAGATAGGGTGACTTTTGTACCTAGTGCGTAGAGAGGCCTAGTATATTGTCGTGTAGTTCCTATAAAACCTATACAGGATCTGCGCATTTAGACAACATACACTGCGGGCTTGCTGTCCAGACTGATTCCAGACACCCCCACCGAGTATGTTGGCCTGTATACAAGCTAGCTCACAGTGCCACTAGAAACTCCTCTTACCAAGGAGAGAATAGTTCTTTGCAACTATCGAACATGACACCCCTGATCCCTCAGAATCGCTGAAACAGTGCAATACTTTTCGCTCAGTTACTCGTGCTCACTTGGTCTCAGAGAGATACACAGAATATACAATATGGACGTTTTTCAATAAGCATTTATTGAACACTCGTCATTCTAGCGTAAAATAGGTGTGCTGAAACAACCACTAGACAGAAACAGATATAAATGATTAGAAGCACTAAGAAGGTGAAAGGATGGTAGATTTCTACGATTCTGCTATAATCATGAACATAGGCAAGTATATAAAATACATGACAATAAAATGTGTACTCCTACGATGCAACCCTAACTAGATATACCTAAGTGTACCTAGCATGTGTGTAGATGTTAAGCCAAGAATCCCTCTAGGATAAAGTCAACTCCATTACCTGAAGTGAGAGACTGTGGGACCCCGTCTTGGTCTCGAGTTGGACACCCCGCAAGGGATGTTCAGATCACTGCGAGCTGGAGTATCTGCATGCAGGAACCTCATTGTCTCGCGTCAGTGTGTCGGCATGGAAGTTGTGATCCCCTCTGACTATCTCAGCAAGATGTGATGTTTATATACCCGAAGGTATCCCCAGGGGTTGCTGTGCCACTGTCGGACTTAGGATGACGTCGGGAATGAACCTTGTACATAGTTAATATGCAGGAGATGGTAGTCCTGCTGAGTTTTCAAGAATCCGAGGATCCTCATGCATAATGTATGAGGCTATTGTTCAGGGAAAACCCCACGTTCTGTAAGCAGTACTGTAACTAGGTAAATGGTCAGTCCTAGCAGCCCGTTATGTATGTAGTGTAGGGACGAATATAGGTGAAAGGTTGGGCTGTTACCCTGGCCTATATTGGGGTACCTATATGGAATATAACACCCACTCCTCATCCGACTGGATGACATAATATAATTCTAAGTATTACCTGTCTAGGTACTGGTACGCAAACATATGTAGTAAAAACCATTCTTCCGCTAAAATCTTTTAAAAACTCTAAAAACTCTAAAAAAGTATAAGAATTGTCACTCAAGCAAATAGCTCTACTGTGTCCGTATATATAGTTGGAACAACTACAAGCATCGGAAAGCCATGCAGGTCATAAAAAGTGTCAATTTGCTTTGGAGTTCCAATTTGGAGTTTGTTTAAAAAGGCCGAATTTCTCCCAGCACACGATAAGCCAAATGTTTATGTGTCCTGGCTGGTAGACGCAACATTGCTGTTGCCTGCTTCGCAGACGAAGATCCCTGTAACACCTCGCAGATTACGTCATTCGAGCACAGATGATCTTCCGTACTGCCTGCAGCCGATGCTGGGGCAGCCAGTGCGCCATCCAAGGCCTGGGTGTCAGTGGAGGAGCCGGTATCCATTCCAACAGATGCAGTGAGTTCCTGTGAAGGCTCTAAAAATGCTGCCATCAACATAGGAATACGCTGGGGACATTGCAGAACATGGGCCGTTATCGGGTCCTGTAATGTATCAACGTACGGTAGCGCGACTGATGGAAGTGTCAGACAGAGATCCAACATGCATTCTTCTCCGCAGAACAGGCATCAGAGTACAGGTAAGATGCAGTCCATCCAGACTGGCCTAAATGACAGGAACCAAGATGCACTCAGTTCCCGTAGGCGAGGTGTGCCCAGATGTTGTACCATGCGATCATGGTATTTGCGCTCCTGGAGTGCTTTTTCCATCTCCTTGGTGACTGGGACGTCCATTGCGTAGCAGAAAAAGTACAATCAGGATTCCTGCTATTAGAAACAGGATCAGCGGAAGTCCTCCAAAAATGCTTCAGAATACGGAGTGTATAAAGTTTGGTATAACTCCGAAGACCGTCTGAAAGGTGCTTAACAGTCCCGAACCTTAGGTCTTAAATAGGTGTACTATACCCGTCGTATCAGACATGTTAAAGATACGATTTACCATTTCTGCGAAATGGAATGGGCAGTTCATACGTATGAGTGCCTGAATTTCTGCCGAGGACCTTGCTACTTGGAGATCAAAAAGTCTCCCGGGCGGAGGTTAAGGGCACGGTTTTCTGTAAAAGCATGGCTTTTATTCTGCTCAGAGTATCAAACCGTATAAAGGAAACATTCAACGAAGGCCATAGCGGTGCCTCCCTGACTGTGTGTGTTGGTGGAAACAATACTTGCATACAGCAAGTAACCCTGGAGCTCTTGGTGACTAGATGCCCGGAAGCATCCCACAACAACCTTGATCGTTCAGCATCAAGTAACTCCCATTTGAAAGTAGCTCGAATACCAGGGTAATCACGGCTACTGGGGTATCCCTCAAATGACAGGATAGGTTCACAACCGAACCATTGCAGGCCACATGTAGCAGAATATCCTGGCATATGAGAGATCCACTTAAAGCGTTCTCACAGTTTGTACCGCTTAGAAGCACTTCAAGATCCCCACTCCTGCATCGAAATCTGTACGGTAATTCCCAAGATCCCTTGATGAATTCCCTACCCATTTCTTCATATTCGCCTGCCTGTTGTTGTTCTTGGCAATACTGAAACTGGAAAGTTGTGACCGGTCATGTTATATGGCCATGGATTATCCATTCTGTGGATGGTGATTCCGCCACAGTAAAAGGTAATCTGTCCAGTTTTTCAATACGCAGCATTGTATATGTTATAATGAAGACATAAATAAGGTAAGGCGGTAACTCTTCTTTATTAGTCTTCTCACCACCACAGGTTCCAGGCAGCTCTCTGGAGGGCACTGTGGAATGTTGGCAAACACTGGAGGGGAAGGACCAATAGGAGGTACAGGGGAGGGGGGAACGGAACGTACCAAGTGGAATAGATTACAACACACCTCCCTGCATAGGGCGAAGAAAGAAAGGGCGGCAGAGAGGAATGAGGAGAGGGGAAAGAGGAAGAGGAGGAAGCAGAGCGATGAAGAGCAGGAACAGGAAAGCAGAGATGAGGTCAAAAGCATGCAATTACAATAACCATGTGAAATCGATAACAAGGCCTGCAAGGGAATGCAGGAAAACAAAGAAACAGTGTCTCTCACTTAACACAATAGTCTCTGGTCCACACGGGTGAGCTTCTTGTTCTCAGAGATCTCCTGGGACCGAGAGCCTCTGACTCTCTCTCTAGATTCCTACCGTTGCCGAGATCACCACCTTGTTCATGAGGGATGATTCTGTCCATGCTCCATGTTTGGCCGTTATCAAAATGGACTACATTTTTCCCTACCCTCGATATTCTGCACGGATCCGAAAATCTGGACGCTTCTTTCCTGCGTGCTTTGGGTAAGTCCACACGGACCCATTCTCCTTCTTTGAACATTTGGTTTTTGACATGTTTGGTCTGGTCATATCTGACCTTGTATTTGACTTGATGTTCTCCTACTCTTCTAGAGATTTCGTTACGATTTACCACACATGTCATTCCTTGGCAATACAGGTGGTGTAAGTTTTGTTTTCGGGATCCTCCCTTTGAGAGAGGTGAACGGGGAATACCCAGTTACACTATTGGGAGAGGTGCGATAGGCCCCAATAGTGTCCATTAAAGCTGAACTTGCTGATGTCCCCATTACTTCTGCCCTCTGCAGACACTCTTTGAACAAACTTTTGATCCGCTCCACTAATCCATTTGCACGGGGACAATACAATGCAGATTTGTGATGAGTGATGCCCCTGTGAGAGAGAAACTCTTTCATACTGTCCGAAGTGAACTGCACTCCATTGTCTGTTATGAGGGTGTCAGGTAATCCCTCTTCAAAGAACACGCTTTCTAAGAACTGTCTGAGAACTCTTGTGTCGATTTGATGGACACATCTGTAGACCACCCAACGTGTGTGATAGTCCACTAGTACCAAAATAAAGCGTTCATTCAATGTTTTCAGGTTGAGTGGACCTATAATGTCCAAGGCTAACTTTGACCATGGTCGATCAGGCACTTCGATAGGAGAAAGAGGAGGCTTGCGGGTTTGGTGAGTTTTGTCACTGCGGCTACAGTCCAAACAATTTTTCACTACATTTTCAGTCATGGCATCCATGCCTGGCCACCAATATTCCAATCTGATTTTGTTCTTGGTAAGACTGCGCCCTAAATGTCCTATGTGTGCTAGCCCCACAATTTTCTCTCTCAAGTTCTCTGGTGGAATCACTTTTTCCCCTCTGCAAACCAAGTTTCCTTGTATATTTAATTCAAGTCTTACGTCCCAGAACTTACATAAGGTTGTGGGAATGTCACTTTTATTATCAGGCCAACCATTTTTGATGAACTCTTTGATAGAACTCATTTCTGCATCTGTTTGCATACTATCATCCCATTCCTCCTTATTCAAGCAGGTAAGTTGCAGTATCACATCATCACATTCACAACTAACAGAACAGCTTTCCCCCTCCGATGTAGAACGTGATAAAAAGTCTGCAACCGTGTTTAGAGAACCTGGCATGTACTTTACACTGAAATTGTAGCCCTCAAGTCCCAGGATCCACCTGGCAATTCTGGGGGTGGTTTTATTTGCCCCTTTAGTAGTGAATGCAAACATTAGTGGTTTGTGGTCGGTCTTTACAGTAAATGGAATGCCCCACAGAAAAAAACGAAAGTGTTTGATTGCCCAAAAGCAAGCAAGTGCCTCTTTCTCCACCACCGAGTAGTTGAATTCGGCACCCTTTAGAGCTCGAGAGGCAAATGCAACAATCTGTTCTTTCCCATCCACCATTTGGGTGAGACTGGCTCCCAAACCTTTATTGCTTGCGTCTGTGCAAAGGATCGTGGGTTTGCTGGGGTCAAACCTACCCAGGGATGGGGCAGAAATGATGCTTTCTTTGACATATTCAAAGGCATTCTGACAGTCATCGGACCACACAAAAGAAGTTCTGGATTTGAGCAAATTTCGTAAAGGTTCAACTATGGAGGCATAATTTCTTACAAATTTGGAATAATATTCGGATAGGCCCAAAAATGATTTGAGATCTTGGACGCATTTAGGAGCCGTAGTGTCGCGAATCGCTTCCACCAAGTCCATTTTGGGTGTAATACCATCTTGAGAAATGGTGTGCCCAAGGTACTCAACCGATCCCACTCCAATGCGACATTTCTCTTTTTTAGAGTGAGACCAGCTTTTTCCAAGTTGGTCAACACCAATGTGAGGGTGATATTATGTTCCTCCAGATCCTTCCCGTAGATTAGTATATCATCTTGAAAACAGAGAGTTCTGGGAAGGTCATTCAGAACATGCTGCATGATCCTCTGGAAGGCAGCCGCAGCAGATGCCAACCCAAAAGGCATGCAAAGGTATTGGAATGCTCCCAGAGGTGTCACAAAAGAGGTGAGATGGCGTGAGTTAGGGTGAAGCTCTACCTGGTGATAGGCTGAGGATAGGTCGAGAACACTGAAGCAACTCGCACATTTGATAAGGGTAAGGACCTCGTGAATGCGTGGAAGAGGGTGCCTGTCTACCCAGATGTTCTCATTAAGGTCGACTGAGGTCAACACATAGCCTGATGTCCTTACTGGATGCTTTTGTGGTAAGAACAATGGGGGCCAACCATTGTGAACACTCAATAGGTTCGATCACCCCCAAAGACAATAATCTGTCTAATTCCATGCGAAGAGGAGCATGCATCAAATGTGGTATGGGTCTGGCCTTGTGTGCTACCGGCTTAGCATTGGATTTTAACTTAATGGAGTGTTGGTAATTCTTAAGTAAACCTATGTCATCCGAAAATACCTTTGGAAAATTGTTGCAAACCTCCATCCCCCCAACTGAGGGATCTACCAAAAGAACTTGATCTGGACTATTGGGATCTAACTTGATACCGAGTTCCCTTTGGTGTTTCCACCCCAACAAATTGGATCCCTTCTGGGTGATGTAGATCTTGCCCACAGTATTCCTACCTTTAAACCCTATCTCCTTGGTGGTCATGCCCAATAAGGGTATGGGGTCCCCATTGTAGCCTCCTGGTTGGATGTCAGGGGGCTGTACAGTTTCTTGCCATGAAGGAAAAAGTTGGGAGAATACCTTGGCATCGACAAGGGTGTATGGGGAACATGAATCTGCAAAGACAGTTACAGTTTTGTTGTCTAGGGTGATGTTGCAAGATGGAAATTTATCCGTATCATTAGTATCTTTAAGTTGGAAGATCAACTTAGGATCAGGATACGATTCTGGTTCGATCAGCAACACAGATTTGGAGCGCTGATCATGACAAACCCTGGACAAATGCCCTTTTTTCCCACATTTGTGGCAGATGACAGAACGTGCTTGGCATACATGGTTGTAGGCAAGGTGGGTTGGGCTCCCACATCTATAACACTTGAATTTGGTTCCTGGAGGTAAAGTGTTAGCCAGTTTATTTTTGTAATCTTTACTAGTATCAGATTTGCTTATGGCATTGACCTCCGTGGATTTGCCCCCTTCTCCTTTCATTGCAACCATGCAATCTGCTGTGTGCTCAATACCCACCGCTATGTCTATGGCTTCCTTGAGGTCAGGGTTGGCCACAAGAAGCCTCTCCTGTATCTTGGGATTGTTAGTGCATCTAACCAACTGGTCCCTAATTAGGGAATCTTGAAGAGATTCAAACTCACATGTGTTAGCTAGACCCTTTAATGCAGCAATGAATGTTTTGACCTTTTCACTTTTCCCCTGTGTCCTTGAAAAGAACTTATGCCTCTCTAACACTACATTTATTTTCTTGCTGAAGTGTTTTTCTAATTTGTTTACAGCCACCAAGTACACATTCTCATCATCATCACTATCACTTCCTCCCTCTGCATTAACCGAAATATCATCGTAAACGTTTCGTCCCTCAATGCCCAAGTTGTGTAATAGGGTGTGTAGTTTACGTAAATGAGAAAATTTCTCCCCACCGATAGCTATTAGGTAGGACTCTAGTAAACCAAACCATTGCTTCCAGGGTAGTACCGGTTCTCCCTCCTCGTTAAGGAAGGGTGGTGGTTGCGACATGTTAGCAGCTGCCATGCTATCAACAGTTGAAAACTAGTTATAGAGAGGTTAAAACGTACATTTGTATGATATGCAGCTCACAGGGAAATGTAATTCAAGACTAGAAGTAATAAATACTTTGAATATGTGCCCATGTGTAAAAAGTAATAACTGAAAATTACATGACAAGCCTACAATGTCCATAAACTGCAATTGCAACTGCAACTGCACTGCAATTGTAGATGAACAGTACTGAGAAAAGCGAAATTGTGGAGAGCTGAGCCTGTCAGCGTGAAAAGACAGGCAAGACAAAGGTGAAAATAACTGTGCCCATCAGTGTAACTTTAACAATGTAAAGCTGTGCCCGTCAGCGTGAAATGACAGGCAGTACAGTGTAGCCAAAAGCTGTGCCCATCAGCGAAACGATAAAGATGAAAATGAAATAGTGACTCCTTCTGCGTGAAAAACACACCAAGTAGTTGTGCTCAACAGTGTCAACAAAGTGAATAAAACTGGCAGGCTGGGATGATTATGAAGTGCTGGTTATAACGTGTAAAGCTGTGCCTGTCAGCGTGAATGAAAGTAGGCAGGCAAGAATGGAAGCAGCTTTTCCTTTGGGTGAAATTGCACACTAGAGGCTCACGCATGGAAAATACCTCGTAGAGTTGTGTGCCACTGAGCAACGCTTGGCTTCATTGAGGAAGGAGAGGTGCTGAGTTAATTACCGCTCTCTTCGGTATTGTAAAAAAAAAAAAAAAAAAAATCCGGAAGGCAGAGAAGAAACAGAGCCACACTGCCACCTAGTGGAGAGAGAGCGGAAACGCACAACAATTCTCCTCAGCTGATGATTCTGTCAGCTGCGCCGGTAACAGCTGAGCGTGTGCGTCAGAGTTCCCACACAGACTCTAGCACTCGGTTTAGTCAGAATCACTAGGAAAATTTTACTAGCGGCCAAATTAGCGAGATTAAAGAGCAGGCACCACCGCTTCAATAAACTTCCTCGTGTGCCACTTGTGTGCTGATGGCAGAATTTCAGTGAAACGCCACACACGCTATCTTCTGAAGCGGCATTGAATGCAGGCGCCACCGATACTGAATACTCTTGTGTGCGACGTGTGCGCTGAAGGCAGGGTTACAGGTAAACGCCCACACACGTTATGAATACACCGCTCGCTCCTCAGAGAATGAAAATCCTCGGTCCCAAAACGCTGACAGCAGAAAATGAATCAGACGCCTCACTTTATGTAATTGCTGCTACAACGCTCCTCCGGAGCTGGCGCTGCCAAATTAAACAATGCCAAAGAACATAACAGTCACGTAAGCTGGGGCCAAGTGAGGAAACGAGTAGGCAGAGGAGGACGCTGGAAGTCCTTAAAGGCACATCCCAAGGCACAGCGAAGCCAGACGAAGAGACGAGGCAGGTAGAACAGGATGAAGAAGTGAGGGGATTTACTCACTTGTATGTCGTAGAATCAGAACTGCTGACCTGGAGTAAGCGTTGGGGGTGGTGGTGAACCGTCCCCACCCGGTGAATCGTCGCCAGTGTTATAATGAAGACATAAATAAGGTAAGGCGGTAACTCTTCTTTATTAGTCTTCTCACCACCACAGGTTCCAGGCAGCTCTCTGGAGGGCACTGTGGAATGTTGGCAAACACTGGAGGGGAAGGACCAATAGGAGGTACAGGGGAGGGGGGAACGGAACGTACCAAGTGGAATAGATTACAACAGTATACTTTGCTCCCCTTTGTGCCATTTTCATTTGTTTTCCATTAGATTGTATTCAGAAAACAGTGACGTACTGTTGATAAAACGCCAAGGCACATAGGGCCAGATGTATCAAAGGGTTTTACCCATTCTGTGTCTATGGGAAAATGTGTTCGTATATATATGGCCCATACCCTGTGCTGCGCAATGATTGCAGCGTCCAGCTCAGTAACAAAATAGAACGTAATTGTGATTGCCCGTGCTGTAGTATGGACAAATCCTGTTCTAGTACATCAATAGCAGAAGATACAATGTTGCCCAGTGAATAAATCCTGGAAGTTAAAATCAATGCAGACAAATTAATCCCAATCAGCAAAAAGTTCAGTATGACAACCAACACTTAATAAACAAATATTTATTTGATTTTTTTTATAAAACACTTATAAAAAAGAGAGGCAATGTTCAACAATTAATAAAGAAAGTTATGTATCTTCAATAAATAGGACACAAAGTCAGGCAATAACTCTGAGATATGTGGTGTCCTGTCAATATTGTTCTGTTGAAAATACAGATCCAAAATTAAATTCACAAAACACTATACAAAACAAATATGTCATAGACTGAAATAGTAACAATGTATCAAGATGTAAGGAAACTGGCGGAAAATTGTAGACCTACGCGCGTTTCGGCAATGCCTTCGTCAGGTTTCCGTCACAACTGGTCTCTGACACAGTTCAGTACTGATTTCTTCACTTTAGATAAAACTAGTCTTGGGTTCTAGGAGCTTCCTTAATGAAGCTCGGGCATGGAATCAACTTTGAAATAGCACCTGGGGAATTAGCCCGATGGACATCCAGGGCGAATGAACAATATATATTGTTGATGCAAGGAAATGACCAGACCCTGAAGCTTTCTCTGAAGCTGTATTTCTCTTCTATTGATTCTTGCGACCCAAAAGGGATTATGATGGCATATTTGCGACCGTTCAGGGCGTTTCTCCAACTGCCTAGATAGGCAGTTGGAGAGAAGAGAAATACAGCTTCAGAGAAAGCTTCAGGGTCTGGTCATTTCCTTGCATCAACAATATATATTGTTCATTCGCCCTGGATGTCCACCGGGCTAATTCGCCAGGTGCTTTTTCAAAGTTGATTCCATGCCCGAGTTTCATTAAGGACGCTCCTAGGACCCAAGACTAGTTTTATCTAAAGTGAAGAAATCAGTACTGAACTGTGTCAGAGACCAGTTGTGACGGAAACCTGACGAAGGCATGGCCGAAACGCGCGTAGCTCTACAATTTTCCGTCAGTTTCCTTACATCTTGATACATTGTTACTATTTCAGTCTATGACATATTTGTTTTGTATAGTGTTTTGTGAATTTAAATTTGGATCTGTATTTTCAACAGAACAATATTGACAGGACACCACATATCTCAGAGTTATTGCCTGACTTTGTGTCCTATTTATTGAAGATACATAACTTTATTTATTAATTGTTGAACATTGCCTCTCTTTTTATGTGTTTTATAAAAAAATCAAATAAATATTTGTTTATTAAGTGTTGGTTGTCATACTGAACTTTTTGCTGATTGGGATTAATTTGTCTGCATTGATTTTATTATACACCTTGCCCTGGTGTAGCTCTTTACCCATTGTTGTCTTTCCCTGTCAGGGCGTTTGCATTCTGATTCCAGGGGGCCCCGTATCGTTCCCAGTTTTTTTTTGTTTTTTTAAATCCTGGAAGTTAACATAGTCATGCCATTGTCAACTACGGCTAACGCCTTTTCTAGGTTAATCCTACCTATTTCTCGTATCTCTCCGCTGCTTCTTGTTGGGAGATTTTCCAAATTTAATTATAGACAGCATAATAGAAACGTTTCTGACGTGGCTTTCTGGGACCTAATAAAAAATTCCGTAGGTCCACATCCTCTGTAAGTAAGGATAAGTGTTGTTTCACCTGTGATAGTGTTGAGGGCTTTAGCCTATCGAGGCATAACTTTCCAACACTGTATGATGTCACCACCCCCGGATGTTCTCTTTGTACATAGCGTGGGTCTGGCCTATGGATACTGAACCCTTCGGTGGTACCCCTGAATCTTTCTTGACATCTGTTAGTGTCTGTGGCCCAAACCAACCATTCCTTCCAATTGGGGTCTGATCTATTGTATTGTACAATGTCATCTAATGTAGCCCCTTTCAGTGATGTAGAATTACCCTCGACCTGTTGTGGTGTTGGAATCCAAGGTGTGTTCAAATCCTTGTTCTTGGCTATTCCAAGGCAGGAAGTCTGTTGCACAGTATCATTCAGAAATATCATCTACTGAGGAATGAGGCATGCTCTAAATAGTGCTTCTGTACCCTGGACTTGCCAATCTCTAGAAACCCAGACTGATTTTAAGTCTATAGTGTCTTTCCATAAGTCAAAACCCTGTTCAGACAGTTGGGTAATGAATGAAGCAGAATAATTCTGTTTGGTGTTAGTCAGCATATTTTTCTGTGCGGATGTAGGTGCAACCTTATAGTAATATGAGGTCGGGTCTGAGACATTAAACCCTGAAAAATATGAAAATTTCTGGGCAAACGTTTTCGAACTACCTTCCGGTGGTGTAGGGCAATGTTACCATTGGTGATATGTGAAAACATTCCTAGGGGTACTGGATTTGTGCAAAAAATGATGACCATAATGTTGATAACAATACATTGTGTTAAAGTCTGAAGTGTCTTCTAACATTTCATTGCTAGAAAAGGCAGCATTTTGTTCCAAATCAGACAGCATGTTATTTACAGTTTCAAAAGCCCAATCATCGGAAAATGTACTGGAGGTAATGATATCATTTAAGGAAATTTTAAATAAATGTGGTATTTTTAAAATTTATATATCATAATCAACCTTGTCCCATACTATACCATCAGGTATAGGAACTGCTGTAATGTTCACTGATGACAATTCTCTTTGTTAACGATGTGATGAAACATGAGGTTTCAGGATTAAGTTCACTTTTGATGCTGCAGAGCTTTGGCGAAGGTAAGTGTCATTTATAAGTAAGCAAAAGACAGTTACTAAGCCAAGCCAGAAAAGAAAGAAAAGTATCCCGGTGCTTATCCAAAGTTCTATCCAAGGTGACACCAGGTAAGTCTTTCTGAGAAAGGTGAAGAAGTCTTTGATTTGTTGTTTACGAAATATTGGGGCTGGCATTCTTTCAGGTTCACTTGGATCCAACGAAAAGGTATCAAAGTCGATGAAATAGCCAGATGCAGTTCGATCTATTTTAGGTAGCTCAGCAGGTTTTGTTGAACTTGTAGATTGCTCTTGTTGAGGCATATTTATGTAGACATCAGTGTTAGGTCGAATTGAAATTTGTCTTTCATTTTGATTTTGATTCTCTGTATCAAGAGGAACGAGTTCCATGGCATTATTGCATAGTCCATCATTCCGTATGGGAGACTCTTCAAACCTGATGAGCCTTTCCGTCTGAACTTCCTGTATGGTAGTGAGAGGAGGGCGTCGGCTACCCAGGAGCCCATGAGGCCTACTATTCAGTATCGACCGCATAGTGTGGATTTTATCAGATTAATGGAGACAAATCTTTTCTCCTTTTTTCCGGCAAGAAGTGGCAGAAGTACAGTTCTTGTTCCTTCAACTGCCAGGACAGGTACAGGCTTTCTGTATGAGGGTCCAAATTCTCTTTTGTCCGTAATCTTTTCTCTGACCAAATCCCCGACTTTTGGAATCCAGACAGGTCTTGCCGTGACTGACTTGACTTCCCCAGTGTCGAACCTTTTCACTTGGACATTGCTCTGTAGAGCCAGTGATTCATTCAGTTCCTGTAAAACAGCCAAACGTTTATTGATGTCAAAAGGTTTTTCATCTGCCACTGTGCCTTCACAATCTAGGTCAGGTACCCACATTCTCGTCCCAAATAGGACCTCATAAGGAGTGACCCCCCCCTAGGGAGCTTCTTGGCATGTTGTTTAAGTCCCTCTGAACCCCATATAAGTGATTGACCCAACTACCACCCGCGCCTAATACTCTAGCTGTTAAGGATTGCTTTAAGTCCTGGTTTTTCCTCTCCACAACCAAATTTCCCTCTCGATGGTACGGAGAGGAGTACCGCAATGCTACACCCAAACCTCCCATGGCCTCCTTGTAAGCCCTAGAGCTAAATGCGGGGCCACGGTCAAAATGTAATGTGCCAACTGCGTATGTCTCTATAAAGACTCGCAAATCTTTGATAACAGTTCGAGCGTCAGCCGAGCGCTGAGGCCATACCCATAGGAATCTCGAGCAGGAATCCACTGCAACCATTATGTACTTGTAAGCCCCATCTGATTGTAAGGGGCCGCAGTGGTCCAAATAGACACACGCAAGAGGTCTGTCTGATATCAACATCATCTCCTACGCCGACGACACCCAGCTGATCCTCTCCCTCACCAAAGACCCTCACACCGCCAAAGCCCACCTCCACGAAGGAATGAAGGCCGTCGCCGAATGGATGAGGACCAGCCGCCTGAAGCTGAACTCGGACAAGACGGAGGTCCTCATCCTTGGTTCCAACCCTTCAGCCTGGGACGACTCCTGGTGGCCAACATCACTGGGAACAGCCCCGCCACCCACCGACCACGTACGCAACCTAGGGGTCATCCTCGACCCCACCCTCTCCATGACTAAGCAGGTCAACGCCGTTTCCTCATCCTGCTTCAACATCCTCCGAATGCTCCGCAGGATCTTCAAGTGGATCCCCACCGAAACAAGAAAAACAGTCACCCAGGCCCTCGTCACCAGCAGGCTGGACTACGGAAACGCCCTCTACGCAGGAACGACGGCTAAGCTCCTGAGACGGCTGCAACGCATCCAGAACGCCTCTGCACGTCTTATCCTCGACATCCCCCGACGCAGCCACATCACACCCCACCTGAGAGACCTGCACTGGCTCCCTGTCAACAAGAGGATAACCTTCAAGCTCCTCACCCACGCACACAAAGCACTCCACAACTCCGGACCAGCCTACCTCAACAGACGACTCAGCTTCTACACCCCCACCCGCCAGCTCCGCTCGACCAGCCTCGCCCTCGCCACAGTCCCCCGCATCCGGAAAACGACCGCCGGTGGCAGATCCTTCTCCCACCTCGCCGCCAAGACCTGGAACACCCTCCCCACCAACCTCCGACAGACCCAAGACCTACTGGCCTTCAGAAGACTCCTCAAGACCTGGCTCTTCGATCAGTAGCAGCACCACCCCCTCTTCCCCCAGCGCCTTGAGACCCTCGCGGGTATGTAGTGCGCTTTATAAGTGACATGATTGATTGATTGATGGTGTCTGCCCTGGACGTGTTATGGTGGAGCCCTTCATCTGTTGGCAGATGTTGCACTTTAAGACATAGTCTTTGGTCTGTTTTGTTAACCCTGGCCACCAATAGAGTTGTTTCAGTAAAGAAACCGTCGCCGTAACTCCTGCGTGCGCAGAACCTAGACCCTCGTTTGCAGCTAAAATCAAGCCTAGTCTGCGATCCATGTTTGGTATTACTCTATATCCCACTCCTGGAATCTGAGCAAATGGAACGTTGTTTGCATCTAACTTGTAGGAGTACTTGAGTGGAAAACCTTTCGGAAGTGCTTTGTTG
The DNA here is from genome assembly GCA_963921515.1 of Calotriton arnoldi. NCBI lineage: Eukaryota > Metazoa > Chordata > Amphibia > Caudata > Salamandridae > Calotriton > Calotriton arnoldi. The sequence continues at coordinate 51,432 of CAWUFW010021607.1, forward strand.
TCTTTGCGTGAAGCAATGACAGCTACCATTATCTGTCCGTCTATTCTCGTTTTTGAACGAGTGATTGCAGCTACGGACGCAGTTTGCACCGCCCCCTTCGCGGCTTCATCAGCCAATGCATTCGCTTCAACGTGAACGCCATCACGTTGATGACTCAGCGTGTGTATCACGTGAGCTCTTGGTAGCTCGTTTTACAATTCCGCTACCTGTTCCCATAACATTTTGTGCTTTATTGTGCCACCTTTTGAGTCTTTAAACCCATTTTTCCCCCAATAGTGTAGGTATTCATTATATGACTACAAAGTAAAAGGAATCGCACACAATTAGTGTGGGGAGTTCACAATCCGTATTAATCAGTGCCAGTAACAGAGCTTTTAGTTCTGCTAGCTGAGCCATGCAGTCTCCTAGAGACTGAGTTTTTGTACAGCTTGGATGGAACTTGCCATCCTGCATACGAACTTTAACAATTGCACACGCGGCGCTGTACTGTTGTTTACTTTCTATGGCCGGTTGAGCAGATCCGTCTGTGTAAATTATGAATTCAGACTGATCTAGAGGCATAATTCAATTCGGGAGAGGATATTCTTGTTCGTATTGCAGGAATGCCTGTGTTTTTAGATTTGGGTCGTACCTGTATTCTACATCTGATGCAGTGAGAGAATTAGCCCATTGTATCCATCGCGGATGTAAAGCCTTAGCATTTGGAATGCTTGCCTTTGTAGCAGCCTCTAAGGCCGGTACTGGAGTCACAACGATAATTAGTTTCCCCTGGGCCAGTGCTCTTTTTCTCACTACAGCAGTCTGTACCGCTGTCAGAATTTTTTCTGTAGATGCAAAACGCATCTCAGCGTTTGTTTACAAATGTGATTTGTATGCTATTGGGACAGTTTCATCTTCATTGTATGTTAAGTAGGTGTACCCAGATTGAACCGCAACTATATGGATCACTAGATTGTGGACATTTACGCGTGTCAGTAAGTGTTTGGATGCTATCATGTCAGCTTGTAGGAACCGGAGGATATCTGTGTGTTCCTGTGTCCATTGCCTAACTGAGGAATCAGGTCTTATGAGGTCGTAGAAAGGTTTAACCCTTTATGCGTAAACCAAAATGTATGCTCTGCCGAAATGTAGGAATCCCAGTATGGACTGTAAATTTTTCAATGATTTCGGAGGTTGGAGCAGCGCACATTTTTAAAAAAGTTGGCTGCCAAGCTTTTTCCTTCACTTGAAAGTTCATATCCCAAAAATAGGACATTGAGATGGGCTATTTTTGATTTTTTAAAGTTAAACTTGTAACCCTCAGAGGCAAATCCCAAAATGATGGTGCTCACCCTGGTCAAGTGTTCCTCTAGGTCATCATCCGTTAGATAAATATCATCTTCATAGGACAATGCCTCCTCGTCCATATTCTGAAGTAACTCAGTTACCCTGGCTGAAAACAACCCTGGGCTGTTCTTATACCCCTGGGGGAGTCGACATAATTGCCGCTGGGACCCACGCGCTGAGAATGCTGTCAAGTATCTGCTCTCAGGCACTATATTTTGGCAGAGAAATCCATTTGAGATATCTAGTGTTGTTTTGTATTTTTTTTGCACAATGTTATTCATTAATGCAGCACTATGTGCATTTTGTACTGCAAATGTTTTTGTGCATGAGTTCAGATGTCTGTAATCTAAAACTAGACGATATGAATTGTCGGGTTTCATTACGGGAAACAAAGTATTATTCATTGAAGAGGTGCAAGTTTCAATCACACCTTAGTATTCAAGTTGATCTAAGATCTCCCTGACCTGTTTTTTCGCTTCCTGTTTTATTGGATACTGTCTCTGTGGAGTTGGAGTAGAATTTAGTGGTATCACGTGGTGAGTTGATTCTTCATCCCACCCAACAATCAATCAATCAATCACGGCATTTATAGAGCGCGCTACTCACCCGGGAGGGTCTCAAGGCGCTGGGGGAGGGGGTAAGTTACTGCTCGAACAGCCAGGTCTTGAGCTGCTTCCTGAAGGCGAGATGGTCCTGGGTTCGCCGAAGGTGAGTGGGGAGGGAGTTCCAGGTCTTGGCCGCCAGGTAGGAGAAGGATCTTCCTCCGGCGGTGGTTCTGCGGATGCGTGGTACGGTGGCGGGCGTGGCTGGTTGATCGTAGCTGGCGTGTGGGCGTGTAGAAGGACATGCGGTCGTTGAGGTACTTTGGGCCCAGGTCGTGGAGGGCCTTGTGTGCGTGGGTGAGGAGTCTGAACGTGATTCTCTTGCTGACGGGGAGCCAGTGCAGGTCTTTCAGGTGTACGGTGATGTGGCTGTGTCGGGGGATGTCCAGGATGAGTCGTGCGGAGGCGTTCTGGATGCGCTGGAGTCTCTTTTGAAGTTTGGCTGTGGTTCCGGCGTAGAGGGTGTTCCCATAGTCCAGTCGGCTGGTGACGAGTGCCTGGGTGACGGTCTTCCTGGTTTCAGTGGGGATCCATCTGAAGATCTTGCGGAGCATGCGCAGGGTGTTGAAGCATGAAGATGAGACGGCGTTGACTTGTCTGGTCATCGATAGGGAGGAGTCCAGGATGAAGCCCAGGTTGCGTGCGTGGTCCGTTGGCTTGGGTGCGGTGCCCAGGGCCGGGGGCCACCAGGAGTCGTCCCAGGCGGAGGGTGATGAGCCCAGGATGAGGACTTCCGTCTTGTCTGAGTTCAGTTTAAGGCGGCTGTTCCTCATCCAGTCGGCGACGTCTCTCATCCCGTCGTGCAGGTTGGCTCTGGCGGTGGTGGGGTCGTTGGTGAGGGAGAGGATCAGCTGGGTGTCGTCGGCGTAGGAGATGATGTTGAGGTTGTGTCGGCGTGCGATGGCTGCGAGGGGCTCATGTAGACGTTGAAGAGGGTCGGGCTGAGTGAGGATCCTTGTGGAACGCCGCAGATGACTTCGGTGGCTTCGGATCTGAACGGGGAGAGGCGGACTCTCTGGGTTCTTCCGGCGAGGAACGAGATGATCCATTCCAGTGCTTTCTCTCGGATTCCGATGTTGCTGAGGCGCTTCACTAGGGTGCGGTGGCAGACGGTGTCGAACGCCGCGGAGAGGTCCAGGAGGATGAGGGCAGCTGTTTCCCCGTTGTCGGTTAGGGTTCTGATGTCGTCGGTGGCTGCGATAAGGGCGGTCTCGGTGCTGTGGTTGGCCCGAAACCCGGACTGCGAGGGGTCGAGGGATCCATTCGTCTCGAGGAAGGCGGCAAGCTGTCTGTTGACGGTCTTCTCGATGACTTTGGCCGGAAACGGAAGGAGCGAGATGGGGCGGTAGTTCTTGAGGTCGGTGGGGTCCGCCGTTGGTTTCTTCAGGAGGGCGGTAAGCTCGGCGTGCTTCCAGCTCTCCGGGAAGGTGGCGGTGTGGAAGGAGGAGTTGATGATGTCCCGGAGATGGGGTGCGATGGTGGCGTCGGCTTTGTTGAAGACGTGGTGTGGGCAGGGGTCGGTTGGTGATCCGGAGTGGATGGAGTTCATCGTGCGGGTGGTGTCTTCGGTGTTGATCGGGGTCCAGTTGCAGAGGGTGGTGGTGGCGGGCATTGGTTCGGCGGTAGGGTGCGTTGTTTGTGCGTCGAAGCTGTTGTGTATGTCGGTGATCTTGCGGTGGAAGAACGCGGAGAGTGAGTTGCAGAGGTCTTGCGAGGGGGTGATGTCGTTGTTTCCGGCGCTGGGGTTGGAGAACTCTTTGACGATGCTGAAAAGTTCCTTGCTGTCATGGGCGTTGTTGTCCAGTCGTTCTTTGAGTGCCGACTTCTTGGTGGCACGGATCAGCTGGTGGTGTTTGCGGGTGGCGTGCTTGAGGGCGGTCCTGTTGTCTGTGGTCTGGACGAGTCGCCAGGTTTTCTCGAGAGTGCGGCAGTTCTTCTTGGATTCCTTGAGTTCGTTGGTGAACCAAGGGGTTTTCTTGCTTCCGGGTCTGCTGGGAGGGTTTTTAGTGGTGCGAGGTCGTCGGCGCAGGCGGTCAGCCACTTGGCGAGGTTGCTGGCTGCTTCGTTTGGGTCCGTTGTGTCGGTGGGTGTGTTCTGGCTGAGGGAGGCGGTGAGCTGCTCGGCGGTGATCTTGCTCCAGCTCCGGCGGGAGCCTGTTGCGGGTGGTGGTGGGTCGCAGTCTTTCTGAAGCTGAAGTGGACGCAGCTGTGGTCGGTCCAGTGGAGTCCGGTGGCGTGGCTGAAGGAGATGTGCTTGCTGGACGAGAAGACGGGGTCAAGCGTGTGGCCGGCGTAGTGGGTGGGCGTGTTCACCAGTTGCTTGAGTCCGAGGTTGGCGAGGTTGTCCAGCAGGGCGGTGGTGTTTCTGTCGTTGTTGTTCTCCAGGTGGAAGTTGAGGTCCCCTAGGAGGATGTAGTCGGCGGAGGGCATGGCGTGCGGGCTGATGAAGTCTGCGATGTCTTCGCTGAATAGTGTGCGTGGTCCCGGGGGTCTGTAGATGAGGGTGCCTCGGAGGGTGGTCTTGGGGTCCGTGTGTATCTGGAAGTGTAGGTGTTCGGCGGCGGTGAAGGTCTCGTCGGAGTTAGTCGAGATGCGGATGGTGTTCTTGTGTACGATGGCGATGCCTCCTCCCGTCTGGTTGACGCGGTCCTTCCGGGTGATCTTGTATCCATCCGGGATGGCTATGGCGATGTCAGGCGCTGAGGAGGCGTTCATCCAGGTTTCGGTGAGGAAGGCGATGTCCGGTGCTGTTGCGTCGAGCAGGTCCCAGAGTTCCACGGCGTGCCTGTGGACGGAGCGGGTGTTCAGCAGGATGCATTTCAGGTGGTTGCTGCTGTTGCTCGACTTGGCGGAGGTGGTGCACGTCAGGGGGCAGGTGAACCGGCAGGTTTGGCAGGTGAAGGGTCCGTGGGTGCGTCTCGGTGAGGCTCGGTAGCAGGCAGGGTTCCGGCCGGCATTGAGTGCGGTGAGTGTGGCGGCGTCGTAGGTCCGTCGAGTGGTGTTGCATCGGTGGGATCCAGGGGTTCTGGCGCTGGGCGCGGTCCAGTCGCGGACGGGCGCAGACGGGCTTGCCTTAGGCGCGCCTTCGGCGCGCCAGCGGCGCGCCCGCTGCGCACGTCCGCTGCGCGGCCGTGCAGCGGCCGCCATTTATGGGGAGGTGGGAGGGAGGAGCAGCTGGGAGGCGGGAGGCAGGGGCAGCGAATGGGCAGTCAGGGGGCGGGGCCGCAGGGGACGCAGCGGCGGGAATGGCGATAGGCAGCGAGGGGCACAGAAGGAAAACCGGGGGGAGAGCAGGTAAATCACGGGCACAACAACAGTGGGGCAGCGAGGGGCACAGAAGGAAAACCGGGGGGAGAGCAGGTAAATCACGGGCACAACAACAGTGGGGCAGCGAGGGGCACAGAAGGAAAACCGGGGGGAGAGCAGGTAAATCACGGGCACAACAACAGTGGGGCAGCGAGGGGCACAGAAGGAAAACCGGGGGGAGAGCAGGTAAATCACGGGCACAACAACAGTGGGGCAGCGAGGGGCACAGAAGGAAAAACGGGGGGAGAGCAGGTAAATCACGGGCACAACAACAGTGGGGCAGCGAGGGGCACAGAAGGAAAAACGGGGGGAGAGCAGGTAAATCACGGGCACAACAACAGTGGGGCAGCGAGGGGCACAGAAGGAAAAACGGGGGGAGAGCAGGTAAATCACGGGCACAACAACAGTGGGGCAGCGAGGGGCACAGAAGGAAAAACGGGGGGGAGAGCAGGTAAATCACGGGCACAACAACAGTGGGGCAGCGAGGGGCACAGAAGGAAAAATGGGGGGAGAGCAGGTAAATCACGGGCACAACAACAGTGGGGCAGCGAGGGGCACAGAAGGAAAAACGGGGGGAGAGCAGGTAAATCACGGGCACAACAACAGTGGGGCAGCGAGGGGCACAGAAGGAAAAACGGGGGGAGAGCAGGTAAATCACGGGCACAACAACAGTGGGGCAGCGAGGGGCACAGAAGGAAAAACGGGGGGGAGAGCAGGTAAATCACGGGCACAACAACAGTGGGGCAGCGAGGGGCACAGAAGGAAAAACGGGGGGAGAGCAGGCAAATCACGGGCACAACAACAGTGGGGCAGCAAGGGGCACAGAAGGAAAAACGGGGGGGAGAGCAGGCAAATCACGGGCACAACAACAGTGGGGCAGCGAGGGGCACAGAAAGGAAAAGGGGAGACAAGCAGACAAAACTGGCACCGGGGCCACAAGCGGAGGGCGATCTTACCTACAGGAGCAGCGGGCAGACAGCACAGGCGGAGCTGTGTGGTGGGGGAGCGACCTACCTGGCAAGGTCAAGGGTCGCTCACAACATGGTTGAGATATAATGCAGGAGCAAGGGTTACTGCCCACTCCCGCGCGTATGTATGTTTTAAGTTTTGGGGAAACAGGTCGGAAAAAGCTGGCATAATTACCGTTTCTCCCTTTGGGCATTCCATAACAATAGTAGGCAGCCAATCTCTTTCAGCTAAAAGGATGTCGTAGCCAAAAGTCAGGTTCTCCCAAAAGAGACCTTTAATTTTTCTGGGCTTGTCCCCTTCCATTTTGAGTATTATCTCGTGTAACTTATGTGGGACGCTTATCCTAGTATCAGGTGTTTCCACCGTGATATACTCACTCAACTCCGCTGTCACCAGAAATTCCATCTGGTTCTGGCGAGCTATTGTTACTTCTGCTGCGCTGTCTAGCATTGTCAGAGCCCATTCCCCGTTCAATAGTTGAGTCCTCAGAATTCTGGGCATGTCTAACTTTGAGATCTGCTACTTTCTTCTTTTTGAATTGAGGTTTTGCTTTAGGCTTTTCTTCTTTTTTGGAAGCATAGTCTGAAGTGCGTTGCGAGTCTCTGGACTTTGTACGCTCTTCTTGTCTGTGTTCTGACCGTCCTTCTCTCTCAGAGTTTTTTGATGAACCCTGAAAGGAACGAGAGGAACGTGTATCAGTGTCCTGATACCTGTCAGGATTTTTTTTAATGTTTTCTCTATTCCTAAGGTTATACCTCCTTTCGGGGGGCTCCTGTTGAGGAGACCTGCCCCTGGATTGAGATCTATTCTTTTGTTGTTTGTTATTATCCCATTTCTTTTTTGAAGAAACCGGTGTTTGCTTTGCCTGTTCTTTATCTGGACCTCCCATTAGTTGTGGTTTTACTGGTCTAGCTCCCAAACTATCCCTACCTGATTCTGCATAAGCAGTTTCAATAATTTTAGGTAATTCTGTCGCCTGTTGTAAAGGAGTGAAATCTCTCAGACGTTGGCGTATTGCCACTGATGCTGCTTCCCCTTTAATGTTTGCTAATATTATAGCTGATACCTGGGGAAAGTTGTTTAGTAACTTCATCACTAAGTTCAGAGCAGGTTCTGCTCCATACTCGTTCTGTATTTGTCTCAATACGTCTGGTATTACTGCTAATGAAGGGATACCATGAGGTCTGAGTGTGTGCCCGGTGGGTCCGCAGAAGCGGCCCAACTAGGTTGGGTGTGGCTTGCGGCTCACCAGAGTGCCCTGCTCTCGATAGCTTTCCCTACTGTTCTTATTGCTCTGGCGCCTCTCTCTCTGGAACATTTAGCCAGATTTTTTCCCACTATTCACCGTCATCTGTTGCCATTTACAACCATTTACAACCTATTTGAAGCCATTCTGCCTGCCAGATATCTCTTTTCCTCATTGTGTCACGGACTCTCTGGTTCTCTGTCCAATTGCTCCATCATCGCCGCTATCCACCAAAATCTCAAACTTATAATTTAAATCCAAGCGACTTTGGGTGATTTCGAACATCTTTGAACTCTTGGACTCTTGGCCCCCGGTCCTCAGAGCCTAACTGCTACCCAGCTCAGCCCCAAGTTTGAAGAAGAGCGAAGAGGAGGGGGCGGGTGGGACCGCCGCCTGAGAATAGTAGCTCCTCTGTAAAAGAAAGCCTCCAGTTATAACTAGGGGGGAAAAATGCGAACAGGAAACTCTGCGCAATTGCAAAATTCCCATCGGCCACACAAGACTGCCAAACGACACAAAGCCAAGATGTTGTATCCCCAAGTAGGAAGGCGAGAGAACCAGACTCTATCTCAATCTGAGGGAAAGTTGGTGGCGCACGAAGTGTCTGTGATGACCATATCGGGCAGGTCTTGTAACTCCCTGACACACCCGATTGAAAGAAATCAAGAACCTCACAAGAAAGTGCAGCAAGGACACGTCCTGGTGTCAGTCAATCGGAATAATTGTGACACCAGAGGCACTGGTAACATAAGAGACTATTTTAAGCGGCCTGTTAAAGAAGCCCAAATGCACAAGCAAGAACCCCTCTCTACGAGATCTGAGAGCTTAAATTTGCATAATCAACGTGAGGAATCTCGAATAAGTACTTCTCCCCCGGTTACTCTTTACCCAGAAATCATCATTCATGGGAGGGATTCAGCCCTTCTTCAGCTAGCTTCTCTTCTCCCTTGAAGGTCATCTCAAGAAAATCATCAGGATGACTTGCAAAATAATAAGCCAATCCCGAGTGTGCCCAGACACTCTGATAGTAGCCCCGACAATTTGAAGCTATCCGGGGCTCATCAAGAAACAGCAGAACGGTTGGTGTCTTTGGACCCCCGAGAGGACAAAGACCTTGCCTCAATCCACGATTCAGCTCAGAAATCATTAAAATCACCAATTTGGATTTCGTCTACCAGCCTAGTGAGCTCTGTATCCCAGATCATAAGCCTATCGAGTCCGTCGCCCCTCGAAACAGAAGCAATAGAATCCTATGGCGCATTGGAGCTTGGTGCTCAAAAGTTCAAGTTTGATTTTCCCTTGCCTGCCTCTACACCTACTTCAGCACCCTGTGGGCAATCTCCTAAAAACCATCCTAAGGACCTATATCACTCTGATATTAGGGTTACTTACTCAACACTCCTCTGATGTTCACAAACAATAGTAGAGTCAGCCAAGAAGTTTTCAACCAACAGCAAAACTCACAACAAAACCTAAATAAATTTCACGAAAGGAAGCGATCGTGTTCAACTAGTAGCGCCCTAAATTCAAATCCAACTCCTCTACATTGTCAAAGTAAGGCCAGTGATCCTTTAAAAACAGAACCCCGGCTCAGGGAGCTATTTCACACTTCCACTACACACAAGGTCGAGATGCTACTCTCAGATACCAACCAAGCCCTGAATTCAATGGCTAGTGCTGCTCATATGCATGCAGACAAACTGGATGCCCAATTAAATATCTTACAGCTGATAGCTGGTTTAATAACCCAAATTGACACTAAACTAGACCAATTAAACTCCCTGATATGCAGAGCCCAAAATAACGTTGCGTTAAGTCAAAGCGACAGCGGGTATAGCTGCAATCCGATATTAAAAAAACTAGTAACTCTTCCGGAAGTAATGTCCACTTTAATAGAGGACCTGAAGAATGAGGCATGTAGACGTATGCCGAAAATTACTCCCTCCCAGCCACCATTGGGCCAGCACTTACACTGGCCCACTTTAAGTAAACAACAATCTTACAGTATAGAGCACCCAGGGGATAATAAGACTGACCTAAAACAAGAATTCAGTCGCGCGTCAATGACCCCCCTGATTGTCTAGAGCCACAGACCATTGTCACACAAGATGCCCAAATCAAATGCTCGAAAATCGTTGATAAACAAGATCACGAAACCACCCTAAACAAAATACTCACAAATTGCGCTGATAAATCCATTCAAGAAAATCTCATTCATGTAAACACCACCCAACCTAAAACTGCAATAGACATTGCCAATCTGCTCCATTCCATTGAACCATTGAAGAAGGCAACCGCCCCCCCGGCTGAAGGACAACATTTGTCCAGGAAAAACAAAAAGAGATTAAAGAAATTAAACAACGCTAGGAAAAAGAATGGAGTGCTATTACGCTGGCTCAGATCCGATGACATTGATTCGAAACCCAATACAGCCTCTCCATCTAGCAAAACCATTCATGGAGGAGGAATTTTAGCCACCTGCTCTCCAGAACAAACCATCGGAGTGCAAAGTGTGGGTCAATGCAAGACCGAATTCGCTCAACGCACCGTGCTCAGCCCAAAGGAGACTATTGGGGAATGTAAGGAAAAAAAAGAATCCAATAGCCACTGTGAAGAATCCCTAAAGACTCTGGATAAACCCACAAAGTCATTAAGCAATCGACCCTCCCTTCAGCATGGTGTGAAAGAGCTTATGGGCTTAGATTTCCTTCACGAATCCACAAGCCGCTGCGACTCAACACAGCTATGTGAAATCAAGAAAGAGGGCTATAACATAAGAAAACCCACGGAGGAGATAGCCATACAAGTTAATCTTATAGACGGGCCCGGAAAGAAACGAAACGAGAAGGCACTGAACTTCCTCGAAACAGTGGACCAGAGGCGGGAGCCCCCCCAAGGGAGTATAAAAGAGGAAGTAGTACCCCATGAGGTCAGTCCGCACTGTTCTAACGTGAACAAACCAGAATGTTTAAATCAACGCCTTAAAATCGAGATGCCCAAAGATGACTTAGTAATAAGACTCTCACATCAGAAGAATAAAGTTGCATTGAACAATGTTGAAACAATCGAATCATCCCAAGAAGGTAAAAAATTAACGCTGTATGTATGTATGTATCCCAAGGGAAATGGGACATCCTCAATAGAGGAAATCTCCTAAACCTGTGTTCGCACCTTCCAGGACTAGAAAACATAAAAACAACAGATATTGAAAGTGTGGCTTTTATCGCCCCAGAACAGGGCCAAATAAATGAGACCACGGTAGTAACCCTCTACAGCAAAGATATGGCCTCTGCCCTACTGAAGAATAAAGATCGTTTGGGCGATTGGGGCATTTAGATTAGTCTTGTGACCAAAGTTAAGTATCCGGCTTTTTTAAAGGACAGAGCTCCTAATGCTTTAAAGGATCCCAACATTCCAACTTTGTCTAACAGTGATATAACCAGGCAGTTGCACACTTCAATTCTGTGTGGTTCCCTGGCGGGTACCCAAACAGTGCCCTGGATAAAGAACCCGCTACAAATAACAACATCCAGAGCAGGAGGTTCCCGCCAGTGTGCTCTTAAACGACAGAACTCTCAAGATTGGTCTTGGCTCTCTCAGGCCTTAGGGTGAAGCACATAACACCTCGACTGGATATAAAACCAGTAAAGATGCTGCTTACCACCTTAGAATCTGCTCCTGGAACATCCGAGGACTAACCAAGGAAAAAGCTGAAAGATTAACGATCTCTTCTGTGAAAAGCTATGACATTATTGCTTTGCAAGAAACTTGGTCCTTGCAAACTATCGCCTGGGAGGACTATACTGTCTATGAATCTTGTGCAATAGCATCTCAAGTAGGCGGCCATGCATCAGGAGGAGTATTAATCGCTTTGAAGAACAACCTGGCCCTAAAGGTCACCCCACTCTGTAAAGGGCAAGGCGATTATATTTTTATCAACATCCAGTCACAACCTCTGAGAAAAAATAATTTGAAACAACAAACTATTATCCTTGGCTGTATCTATCTACATCCCTCTAAAATCAAGCGAGAGTCAACTTTGAATAAAATTCTCCCTATCATGAGAGATCTCCTCGTACACTTCCCAAACGATATGTGGCTAGTAATGGGAGACTTTAATGCTAACCTAATGGAGACAGGTCTGGATTCTTCTCTCCTATCCTCATTGAACAACCAAATGTGGGCCATCCCGGATATAAGGTACCAGTACCAACGGAAGGATAATCAAGGGACAAAGGTGGCAGTGTGCTTAAACCAACTAGGGCTCCGCATTTTAAACGGAAGACTTGATTCAGACTCGCCCGCTGCTTATACCCATGTATCCCCCTTCAGAATGGCTACCTTGGACTACATATGGATCTCGGTCGCCCACTTTCATCTTGCTCAGAATTTTGTGGTAACCCCCTCATTGGAAAGTGATCATGCCGTTCTAACGTGCAAAGTTCTGTCCTGGCAGAGCTCCCGCCCAAAAAATTACTTGATTGGGAAAGAATCTATATTGGAGCCTATTAGAAAACTACGGTGGACCCTGGACCAACAAGAAACAATTGAAGGGAAGGTGGATGACTTTTTAGAAAACCTGAACCATGAGTTTGGCGACCAGCTGACGGCACTATCGTGGGAACAGGTAGTGGAGGATCTAAAAAAAAATCTATCTATAAAGATACTTAAAAGTTCACATAATTCCTCCTCAACTATACCCCACTTTAGTGAACACAAGCAAACTATGTTGAGCATTAAACACAAATTAAATAACTTATTGCGCAAATGCACATACACCAACACAGACTACAAATCCTTACGAGAGAAGTTATCGATTACTCGCAAAGAGTATAGGAAGGCAAGGTTCACCTACCAGAGGACAAAAGAAGAACAGCACTGGACAATTGCCCATGAAATCATAAAATCAAAGGATCAAAAGAGATTTTGGAGCTGGGTAAATAAAGCTGTTAGACCGGATCAACCATCTACCGTAACAAATATCTCTCCCACTGATTGGGAGGCTCATATTGAAGCACTTTACGTTGAGCCCGGTAGAAACAACTGGCCTAGTTATCACAGCTCTACTCTCCTCAATCCCCATACTGGAACGCTACCCACTATTAAGATCGCCCCTAAACAAGTTGCACTTATTATAAAGCAAATGCGCCCAGGAGGGGCCCCGGGCCCAAATGGTTTACCAACAAAGATATATAAAGCTTCTACTCATAAGTGGGCAGCGCTCTTGGCCCCCTATTTGAGGCATGCAGTATGGGCGGGCCTATTCCTGATTCTTGGCGAGGTTCTCTCCTCGTCCCAATCCACAAAAAAGGTCAGCGATCCAATCCCGATAACTATCGGATGATTGCCCTCCTTGACGTCGACGGGAAGGCCTATGCAAGCGTCCTATTACAAGAATTGACCAGCTGGGCGGAAGACCGTAAATTAATACCTTTTACGCAAACCGGTTTCCAAAAGGGCTGTCACATCGAGAACAATCTGATCTGCTTAGCCCACATGATTGAGGATACTCTTGCAACAAAGGAAAAATCGCTATTCCTGGGATTTATTGATTTTCTAAAGGCATTTGACAGCGTTGTCCGTCCCAGGCTTTGGGAAAAACTGTCCAAATGGGGCATCCCGCAGTCTCTATTGAATGCCCTTATCGCTCTCTATTCCAATACCTGGGTAAAAATAAATGTTTCCTCTGGTTGGTCTACAACTAATAAAATCATGACCAACAGAGGCCTAAAGCAGGGATGCATCTTGGCTCCTTTACTCTTCAACTTGTACTTTGCAGACTTGCCTGAGTGGCTGGCCCGTTCTTGAGCTTTTCCACCAAGAATCGCATCTGTTAAAATCCAGTCAATGCAATACGCAGATGACACGATTCTCCTTGATCAAACTCAGGTGGGCCTTCAACGACTTTTTGATTCCCTGGCATCGTATTGTGAAACAAATGCTTTGGAGATTAATATTTCTAAAACTAAGGTGATGATAGTCTCGAGGCGTCGAGCGAGACAGCGCCCCTGGTACATCGCTGGAAAACCCATAGAGGTAGTTGCCATATATAAATATCTTGGAGTCTGGATAGACCACAGAGGGAGCCCGGGTCCGCAAATCGCGGCAATGCAAGGTGTGGCTCGCAGCCTGGAGGGGGCCTTCCTAAGAACCAAGAAAGCTCTCCATTCTCCAGACTTCACCCCGTTAATCAGAGTGATAGGTGCCAAATTACTACCCACTATAGCTTTTGGCGCCATTACTTTTAAAGATAAAATGTTCACCTGGTTGGATAGAGTGCAATCAGCTTGTTTTCGCAGAGTGTTTCACCTACCCAACTCGACCTCTCATGCCCAAATCCGTATGGAGTTCTGCCTGTCTTCCCAGCATTGGATCATGAAAGCAAGATTCATTGCCTATTGTGCAAAAACTAAAATGGCTCATGATTCCACACTAAAGAGCTGCATATGGTCACTGTTAAACAACCCCAGCACTTCCTGGAATACATTTTTAATATTCTGCTTGGACGCTCTAGAAGCTCATGAATTATGGGCAAGCTCGCTACCCATAGGGGTGGTTGCTAAAGTTTTGACTAAACAAGCAAAGATCCTCTCAGTGGAACATGATGCATCAGCCGTGAAAAACTTATCCCATGGCAGTTGGGCGTCAAAACTTTATGATCTTAATACCTTACCGCATTATCTGTCATCCTCTATGAAGCCATCGGTGAAACACCAGCTAATGAGACTACGTTTTGGCCTAATCCCCCTGATGGCGTATAAGTATGGACGGAAGTATAAGGCAGATACGCCCTCTCAGTGTCGTTTTTGCAGCAATGGGGAAGAAAATGTAATACATGTTTTGTGCATCTGTAGAATCTTACTCCCCTTTCGAATTTTTTGGTTGCGCCCCATCTGGAGAACTCTCAATGTGCGGACGTGCCAAGAAGCCCTAGAGGAGTGTATGAAGGGGGACTCAGCTCAGATGGCCGCCCGATTTGTAAAATTCATGATCAAGATAAACTCAATTTTACCAGTAGATGTCCCCCATGAACCTCCGCTGTGTTAGCTATGAACTTCTTCTTTTTTCTTTCTTTAAAAAAAAAAAAACCATGAACTTTTAATTGAGAGTGGAAAGTGCTTTTTATGTTCTTTTTGCGCTTACATGAACTTTTTAATTGAGAGTGGAAAGTGCTTTTTATGTTCTCTTTGTATGAATTGCAATGATTTTAATTAATTGTGCAAATAAATATATCTATCTGGTATATATTGTAGCGAAAACTGTACCCCAAGAGGTACAATCCTTTATCGGGGGAGCTTTCCCCATCGGCAAACAAATTGTTAGCATTCTATTCTTTTCGTGTGGACCAGTGTGTGGAAATACTGCCTCCAGCTGTGTGATTTTTTGAGCTATCCAGAATGGCATTTGTTCACGTTTAGTGGGCATTTTACCCATCAGTGCGTGTAACGTTTGTGGTGTAAATTTAGTTGTAGAAGTTTCGACTGGTCCTGGTTGTGTAGCCGGTGTTGGCTGAAGTGTGAGTGTTCTCATCACACACTGTGTCATGTTTCCGTAAAGTCTTATTAGTTCTTTATGAAGTGTAAGTAAGTTTCCTGCTGGCATTATGTCAATGTCAGGGTGTGGTGTATAGGCCGCTAGTACCGCCCATGTTGCTCCCTCTCTTCCGAGCTGGCCGAGTCTTACTCTATTTCTTGTATGGGGTAGGGCGCCTTTAAACCAGTATAAATGTTCCTGGTAAGTGAGTGGAATTTCAGTGTCCTCATACGGACAATATTCGTTTGGTATGTCATCTTTCACGTAGTAATGAAATGTTTTTGTTATTGCATTTGCCTATGGGAATCTAACCCATGAATAGAATACCTCTGTTCTAAATGATTCGTGTGCCTCAATCACGAAGGTTACTTGCCCACCCCTAGATGTAACACCGTATGCTACTAGTTTAGTGATTGGTATAGGAAAACAATGGTCCTAGACTTATATTAAAGCTTAGTTACCTGGAACATTCATAAACAGCATACGGTACATGTATAGTTTATATCAATAATGTACCATTAGTTTATTTATAAAGCATTCAAATATATATATCCTCAGAATCCAAAAAGGCACACACTATTGCTTTATAGGTGACTCTTATTTTTATTCGGTCACTTTTCATAACATATTAACATGAATGTTCCAGGTAACTAAGCTTTAATATAAGTCTAGGACCATTGTTTTCCTATACCAATTATTACCCAGGTCCATTGACTTCTATGGGTTACCCCATTATATCTTAATGACTAGTTTAGTGATGGCATTTCCAACATTTTCCGCAAGGTGTATTGCGTCTGCATCTTCTTCCTCGCCTGAGACATTTAGTTCATGCACAACGTCTCCCGGTTCAGTCATTGTTTTCAGTAAGAAGAGCTTTTCAAGGGAATTGAGATAAGGTGTTATACACAATAGGAACAATGTATCCTTCAAGCTTGATTAAACCAACAGCCAATACATAGGATTTGACCTACTTAGCTGAGGTGGATTTTTGTTCCCTCCTACTCCAGACGTCTCTGGGGAAATGTGAGTAGGGGTCTCTGAGAATAGCACAACTGAACTACTCAGATTTGACGGTCAAATACCCAACCGACGTTGGCGGCGCCATGTCGTGTAGTTCCTATAAAACCTATACAGGATCTGCACGTTTAGACAACATACACTGCGGGCTTGGCGTCCAGACTGATTCCAGGCACCCCCACTGAGTATGTTGGCCTGTATACCAGCTAGCTCACAGTGCCACTAGAAACTCCTCTTACCAAGGAGAGAATAGTTCTTGGCAACTATCGAACATGACAACCCTGATCCCTCAGAATCGTGGAAACAGTGCAATAGTTTTCGCTCAGTCACTCGTGCTCACTTGGTCTCAGAGAGATACACAGAATATACGATATGGACGTTTTTCAATAAGCATTTATTGAACACTCGTCACTCTAGTGTAAAATAGGTGTGCTGAAACAACCACTAGACAGAAACATATATAACACAAAAACAACACCAATGTCTCTATCAAACAGACATAATCGACCTCGAAAACTCCCTAGCTACCTATCGGACGAGGAAACGCAAGTACTACTGCAATCCTACGAGACGTCACCGGCCACAACTAACCCTTGCAACGAGAACAAGGTACATGTAATCAGCTCAGTCCCAATCAACTCCTTCAGAGAAGTCAGGCCTAGTGACAGAAAATTAAATGCGAACAACCTGAAGCAAATAACACTAATCAACCCAATGCAAGACCCCATCCGGGATTCTCAGAAAAGATCACAGGGCTACTAATCAACTGCCGCTCAGCAGTGAAACACGCGTCAGACATCGCTGACCTTATCCTGAGTCAGGAGATCGACGTCGCGATCCTAACGGAAACATGGCGCACAGAATCTTCCTCGCCATGTTTGGATCTACTTGTGCCCCCTAACTATTTCATTGTGAGGCAAGACAGGATAAAGAAAATAGGAGGTGGTATTGCAGTGATTCATCGCTCGGAGCTCGTGGTTAAGCCATTGCCCGCTGACCCCCTTAACTCATGCGAATACCTCGCACTCTCCATAGTTAACAATGACGAACAGCTATGCAAGGTTCATACATTCTATCACCCTCCAGGCAAGAACGAACCTTTTATTGACCACTTAATGGAGATCATCACAGCAAACAGCTCCCCACACTCCAATGACATATTCCTAGGAGACTTCAATTTACACTGGAACAATCCTAATGACAGACAGGTCAACATCATCAAAGACTTCCTAGCAGACCAAAACCTAGTGCAAGCCTGCACGCTTCCAACGCATGTGAAAAGCTCCACACTAGACTGGATCATATCCAAAGATAAAGCTGTGAGCTTAACCTCAATCATGCCTTGTGACTGGTCAGATCATCACAAAATAACCTTCCAAATTCCCAGAGTACTAAAGAAAAGAACCACGCAACCAATTAAACCCAAACAATGGGTGAGGACCACAAAAAACGTGGACAATGAGAAGCTGGTGTCGTTATGCAGGAGAGATCTTCCCCCTCCCAGTAATATGACAAACGCCAACGAACTCACGGAGCACTACAATGTGAAGATGTCACAGATAATGGACACTATAGCACCGTTAAAACTAAAACGAACATCGGACAAAGATAAAAACCCCTGGTTCAGCGACACGCTAAATGAAGAAAGACGCAAACTGAGACTAGCAGAAAGGAAATGGAGACAGCAACCATCATCCCCACAGCTAAAACTGCTAAGAAAACCAGAAGTGCCTACAATAAAAATATTCTGAAGTAAAAAAAAAAAATCTTCAGAACGGAATTGGAAAATGCGAAAAACAGACCTAGAAAACTATTTGAATTGGTTAAACAGCAATCAAACAAAACGTACAAATCCGCACTCGAAGTAACAAAATCTCAAATTAGCTGTGAAGAATTCGCAAATTTCTTTACATCCAAGGCCACGTCTCTGGAATGCGAGCTTGAGTCAGCAGCTTCTACATGAGAGGCCTCTCAAACAAATATTCCTTCAATGCCCAACGATTCAATACCCAAAAACGAAGCTTATTGGCCCACTTTTGAGCTATATGACCAGAACGACATCCTGAAAACCTTATCAGCCATTAAGCCTAACAATCACTTCAACGACCCACTCCCTGCAAAATTTGTGCCGCACATAGACCAGGAGATCATCCCCAGCTGGACATCGATAGTCAATGCTTCCCTGTCTCAAGGATTTTTCCCAGACTGTCTAAAAATGGGACAAGTCATTCCCATCATAAAAAAACCGACAGAGAATCCCGCTGAACCTAGCAACTTTCGGCCAGTATCCAACATTCCCCTATTAGCGAAAGTGATTGAAAAATGCGTTCAGCAACAACTAAGTCAGCACATATCTAAATTCCAACTACTAGACGATTGCCAATCAGGATTTAGACCAAACCATAGTACTGAAACGGCAATTCTGCACATAGTAGACGATGCATTACTCGCTCTAGACCAAAATAAAGCATGTCTGTTAATCTTGCTGGATTTATCATCCGCGTTCGACACAGTTAACCACGAGTTATTGCTTGAACGTCTGGAGAACAGGATGGGTTTTTCCGGGAACGTTCTTGAATTTTTCAAGTCCTACTTGAGGAATAGATCACAAAGATTTCTGGTGAACAAGAACCTGTCAACATCATCCCCCATTCAGATAGGGGTTCCTCAAGGATCAACCCTCTCCCCATCACTATTCAACTTATATGTGGAACCACTAACGGAAATACTCCACCGTGCCAACATCCTTTTCCACATGTACGCCGATGATAGGCAGATTTACATTAAGATCTCCTCCTTAGAAGAGATCAGAACAATGAACAAGGCTCTACGGGAGACGATGCAATGGCTAACAAGCAATCAGCTTAAACTAAACGCAAAAAACCCAGAATTCCTCCTAATTTCCCCCACTAAAAGCCCGCCCACCATAAAAGAATGGACCAATTTGATCACTGCACTCAATTGCACCCCGATCATCGTAGATTCAACCAAATCTCTAGGAATAACGCTAGACCAAAGCCTGAACATGCAGTCACACATTAACACGCTGGCTAAAAATGCAAGATTTCACCTGAGCTACATTAAGAAATTGAAACCATTCATCGAAACGGCGGACCTCAAAATGGCAGTTCAAGCATTAGTAATCTTGAGTATCGAATACGGATGCACAGCACTTTCTGGGCTCCCCAAAATTGCAACAGCACCTCTAAAAGCCTGCCTCAACGCAGCAACAAGGCTCATAACAGGGTCAAAAAATTTCGACCACATCTCTCCTCACCTGAAAGCACTGAACTGGCTACCTTATGAAGCCAGAATTCAGCTCAAACTGGCGTGCATAACACACAAAGCTCTACACTCCAAATCACCAAGATACCTAGCGCAGAAATTGGTGATCTCTGGGATAAACAGACAATCAAGGAGCGCCAGAGATCTAGTGCTGAAACCACTGATTTTCCGCAAAAAAAAACTTACAACAGAGCGTTCTCAGGTGCCGCACCGAGAATATGGAACTCGCTACCTCCAGACATCAGAAGGCTACCCAACCACGCAAGATTCAAGAAAGAAACTAAGATCTTCTTAATGAGAAAATTCCTACGGTAAACAGTACAGAGCATCCTCACATGGCTCGCCCAAATACTCTCGCTCAAGGTCACAAGCGCTTTTTACCAAGAGCTAATTGTCATTTGTCCTTACAGGGTTTTGCTTCCCTTGTGGACATGGTTCCTCTAGTCTTACAGCCGGCGAACGTACTATAGCAGTTATCAAAAGATGTAGCTGTGACAATTTTGAACTGGACTAGAATATTTTAAATGTCATACAGAACTCTGTACCGGAAGTTCGCGCTATACAAAACACTGAATAAATAAATAAATAAATAAAGATATAAATGATTAGAAACACTAAGAAGGTGAAAGGATGGTAGATTTCTACCATTCTGCTATCATCATGAACATAGGCAAGTATATAAAATACATGACAGTAAAATGCGTACTCCTACTATGCTATCCTAACTAGATGTACCTAAATGTACCTAGCATGTGTGTAGGTGTTAAGCCAAAAATCCCTCTAGGATAAAGTCAACCCCATTACCTGAAGTGAGAGACTGTGGGACCCTGTCTTGGTCTCAAGTTGGACACCCCGCAAGGGATGTTCAGACCCCTGCGAGCTGGAGTATCTGCATGCAGGAACCTCAGCGTCTCGCGTCAGTGTGTCGGCATGGAAGTCCTGATCTCCTCTGACTATATCAGCAAGATGTGATGTTTATATACCTGAAGGTATCCCCAGGGGTCCTACCTTGCTGTGCCACTGTTGGACTTAGGATGACGTCGGGAATGAACCTTGTACATAGTTATTATGCAGGAGATGGTAGTCCTGCTGAGTTTCCAAGAATCCAAGGATCCTCATGCATAATGTATGAGGCTATTGTTCAGGGAAAACCCCACGTTCTTTAAGCAGTACTGTAACTAGGTAAAGGGTCAGTCCTAGCAGCCCGTTATGTATGTAGTGTAGGGACGAATATAGGTGAATGAATGAATGAATGAAGATACTTTTATATAGCGCATGGCTACCCGGAGGCATCCCAGCGCTCACAGCGGAAGGAGCAGCGTAGCAACCGGATTAAGGAAATAGCCAGGTCTTTAACAATTTACGGAAGACAAGGTAGTTGGGTTCTTTCCGTAGGTCAAGGGGGAGAGAGTTCCACAGCTTCGATGCGTTATAGGAGAACATACGGCCTCCGCTTCTGGCTTTCCTAAATTTTGGAACAGTGGCTAGATGTAAGTGGTCAGATCGAAGGCATCTGTTGGCACGATAGGGGCAAATAATGGAATGATTGATGGCAGGACTTTTCCCGGCCAGTGACTTGTGTACTATGCACATCGCCTTGAATTCAACTCTCTCCTTGATCGGGAGCCAATGCAGAGATTTTAAGGCTGGTTTTGCTGATTGGAATTTTGGAATGTTCAGAAGAATTCTGGCTGCCCAATTCTGTACCATCTGCAGTCTGGACAGTGTTGCACAGGGAGCACCTAAATAAAGGGCATTACCATAGTCCAGACGCGACAGAATGAGAGCCTGGACCATTAGTTTCCTGGCCTGAAAAGGAAGGAGAGGGAGGACCTTCCGAAGCATCCTCAGGATGCCATAGCATGAGGCCGCCACCTTGCGTGCCTGAGCCTTGAAAGTCAAATCCTGGTCTAGCCAGATACCTAGGCTCTTTATCTGGGGCTTGGGAGTGGGGACAGGACCTAATGTATTTGGCCATATAGTGTTAAAATCAATGGGGGACCGGTTCCCCATGATCATCAGCTCGGTTTTTTCCCCATTTAGTTTCAAAAAGGACTCATCCATCCATTTAGCAGTTTTTTCCAAGCACTGTCGAATATTAGGGGATGCGATGTCGGCATGGTTGAGTCCTACCACCAGTTGGGTGTCATCTGCATAGGTCACTATGTCTACCCCAAAAGGCACCACCAGCTTAGCTAAAGGGCTCATATACACATTGAATAATGTGGGGCTCAGGGATGACCCCTGGGGAACCCCACAGCAAAGAGGCAACTGTTTTGAGGCCACATCAGCGTCAAAGACCTGAAAGAATCTGTCACTCAGAAAGGATCGCAGCCAAGCCAGAGCAAACCCGTTCACTCCTGATCTCCTAAGTCTGTGGACCAGGAGTTGATGGTTTACCGTGTTGAAGGCTGCGCTGAGATCTAAAGGTGTGACCACGGTGATGCCTCCGGCATCGACGATTTTTTTTGACTCTTCTGCAACTGAGAGTAGGGCTGTTTCTGTGCCTTGCAGTGGGCGGAAACCTGTTTGAGACGGGTGGAGAAGTGTATTGGTCTCCAAGAAGGTGGACAGCACTGAATTTACATGTTTTTCAGCTATTTTGCTAATCCCTGGGAGAAGTGAAATAGGACGGTAGTTTCCCAGGGAGTCAGGGTCTAGGCTGGGTTTTTTGAGGAGGGCCCTCACCATTGCCTCCTTCCAAGGTGGGGGGACCACTCCAGATACAAAAGAGGCATTGGTCAACTCCAGGATAGCAGGGAGACTGCTCCAGCCACCTGTTTCAGAATTTTTGGAGGTGCAGGGTCTTTAGGTGACCCGCTCTTTACTTGAGACATGATGCGATCTAGAGTCTCATTGTCCATCAAAGGGATTATATCTAGGTAGGAGTCTGTGCTGCAAAGACTAGAATCCCAAATTTGGCTCTCCATCTGGGGGAATGAAGTGTATATAGTTTGGATTTTATTGTGGAAAAATTCTGTGAACTTGTTGCAGCGTGAACCTGAAGTGTCAAGGGTCACTGAGGGAGGGGGGACTCTGATGAGAGTCTTCGCAATGCGAAAGATCTCGGACGCAGAGTTGCCTGCCGATGAAATTTTTTCTTTGTAAAAAGCTGCCTGGGCTGATTTAATTTCGGCTTTATATGCTTTTATAGCCTCCCTATATTTCAGTTTGTTGTGTGGAGAGAAATCCTTCCTCCAGGTTCTTTCTAACTTTTTACAAGTTTGTTTTAGTTCCCGAAGTTTGGCAGAGTACCATGCCCTTCTATTGCTGCCTTTTTTCACCTGGATTGATTTTATAGGAAGAAGTAGATCTAAGGAATCCTGTATCCATCTGTTAAAATTATCGTTAGCGATGATAACAGGTGAAAGGTTGGGATGTTACCCTGGCCTATATTGGGGTACCTATATGGAATATAACAACATGATTTTCAGGGCATCGTGATAATGTTGTGCGAAGCTGGATGTATAAACCAAGTAGTTTCAGAGAAACTAATCCAACATTGTCATGCATGCAAATGTGTGGAAAAGGTCACCTCTGAAATGTTATTTTCTAGGGCAATGTAAGGAATAAGCTGCCTCTCTACATGGGCCTAACTCGGGAATATAACACCCACTCCTCAACCCAAGGTTCGATATATAAAAGCTATTTAAAAAGGCAGTATATCAGCATATAAAAAATGGAATAAAAGGGTAAAAACTACTCTTAACATCGTCTAAAAGCCAGCTACCCTTTAAAATATTCATAAAAGCCTTAAAGTCATCATACTGCTTGAAATCCTAAGCACTCCGAAAGCCATTGTGCCTAGAAAAGAAAAAAGAAAACAAAAATGTTTTGGTCGAATTTAGTTTATACAACAAGCCGAATTGTTCCCACACGGAAAAGGCCAATTATTTCATGTATTCCGGGTGGCAGACACAACATTGTTGTTGCCCATAACCGCAGACGACGATCCCCGAGGCACACCTCGAAGCAGATTAATGGAGCAAAGGTGATTCCATCCAATTCCCACAGCAGCTGCTGAGGGAGAGACTGCATCCTGTATGCGTATCGTAGACCCATTGTCCAAGTCACTAGGACCCGAAGCATCCCAGGATGGCTCAAGAAATGCATTCATCAGCAACGGAAGATGCTGGGGACAACAATACCTATGGGCCGTTAATGGGTCCAGCAGTACATCAATGTCCAATTGCGCAACCAGTTGTGATCCTATGCATATGTCTAATATGCATTAGTGGCCACAAAGCAGGCAGTAGAATACAGGTTGTATGCAGTTAATCCAAACAGGCCTGAAGGACAAGAACCCGTGCTCATCTAGTTCTCGAAGTCGAAGTGTGCCAAATGTGTGAACCATACGCTTACGGCATCATAGCACAAGTAGTGCTGTCTCCATTTCGAATCGAACTGGGACGTCCATTGTGGATCAGGAAAAATAAAATCAGGATTCCAGCCAAAAGTAGTAGGACAAGCGGGAGCCCTCCAAAAACACTTCCCAGCACGGATTGTATGAATGATGGAATAACTCCGAAGATTGCCTGAAAGGTGCTAACCAGTCCAAAGCCGACACATTTAAAAAATGCACTATTCCTCTGCTATCAGAAAAGATACGATGGACTAGCGCCCCAAAATGCAGCGGGAAGTTAGTGTGGAGTAGTGTCTGTATCTCCGATGAGGACCTTGCAACCTGGAGATCGAACGTCTCTCTGGCCAAAGTTAAGGCCACATCCTGTTGAAAAAGCATGGCTTTCAGTCTGCTAAGGGACTCAAAGCGTATGTTGGAAACATTTATCGAAGGCCGCAGCTCTGCCTCCCTAATTTTGCGGGCGGGTAGAAACAGTACTTGTGTACAAGTGACTAAGGAATTAACCGTCACCAGATAAGCGATGCCCGGTTCCATTCCACAGCAACCTTGATCATTCAACATCAAGTAGCTCCCATTGGAGAGCAGTTTGAACACCGGACGTATCACGGCAGCTAGGGAACCCTTCAGATAACATGACAAGTTTGCAACAGAAGCATTGCATCACCCATGAAGAGAAATGTCCTTGCAAACTAAGGATCCACTTAGGGCATCCTCACAGTCGGAACCACTAAGAAAAACTTCTGTGTCCCCTTTCCTGCACTTAAACCTGTACTGTAATTCCCAATACTCGTGCACATAACCTTCCCCTAGCGCCTCGTATCCGCCTACCTGTTGGTATTGGAGACAATATTGAATTGGACAGTCGTGACCGGTAGGGTGATATATCCATGGATAATCTAGTCTGTGGATGGTGTCTCTGCCACGGTAAAAGGTAATTGGTCTAATTTTTCAATGTGCAACACGGTGTATTTCGCATCTTTGCATGCAATAGTTATCGGTCTTTCCATCAGATCGTATTCACAAAACAGACTGGTAGTGTTGATGTAACGCCACAGCACGTGGCCAGAACGTAGTGTTTACAACGTCCAGCTCAGCATTACAATGGAAATTAACTGGGACTGTCCAGTATAATTGCCTAAAATGATTTATTGTGTCTTTTTATGCTGCTTTTATCTTCTTTTTAAAAAGCTTTCTTCTTTTTAATCGAATATTTTTAGAATGTGTATTTAATGCTGTATAGTGAACTTTTATGATTGGTATAAATACTGATTGAATAAAGTGAATTTGAATTGAAATTGAATTGAATTGACTGTCCATGTTGTAAAGTAGACATTTCCTGCCGTATTATGTCAATTGCAGAAGACACAATATTGCCCAGTGAATAAATTCTGGATGATAAAGTAGTCATACCATTGTTAACCACAGCCAAAGCCTTTTCCATATTTTCCCTGTCGATCTCGTGCAATCTCTCTGCAGCTTCCTGCTGAGAAATCTTCTATAGCTTGTATATTCCATACAAGAAGCACTTTTGATGTGGGTTTCTGGGACCTAGAAAAACCCCTGAGATTCAGGTCATCAGAAAGAAGGGACAAGTGTTGTTTCACCTGGGATAGTGTCAAGGTCTTTAGCCACTCTAGGCATAACTTCCCAACACTATATGATGTCACCACCCCTGCGTGTTCTGTTTGTACATAGCATAGGTCAGGCCTGTTGATCTTAAACCCTCCCATGTTACCCAGGAACCTAGACTGACATTTATCTGTGTCTAGAGGCAAAATCAACCAACCCTGCTGATCGGGGTCAGATGTATTGTATGATCTATTGTGGAGCATGTCATCTAATGTATCCTCACTATACTTTGTGTATTGTTGCCAATGTTCAAAGCGTGCAAATGTGGGAATTCGTTGTATGCTCAAATCTTTTGCCTTAGCTAAACCAAGACAGGAAGTCTGTTGCACTGTTTTATTCAGGAAAATCATTTGATGTGGTATGAAGCATTCTCTAAATAATGCCTCTTTTTCCTGAACCTGCCAACCTTTTGTTCCCCAGACAGATTTTGTGTCTATTGTGTCCTTCCAAAAGTCGAAACACTGTATAGACAGTTGGGAAATAAAGGAAGCAGAGTAAATCAGCTTGGTGTTTGTGAGCATATTCTTCTTTGCCGGTGTAGGTGCAAGCCTGTAGCAATAAAAGGCTGGGTCTGATGGGTCAAAACCAGAAAAATGTGCAAATTTTTGTGCAAATGTTTTTGAACTATCTTTTGGTGGTGTTGCACAGTGTTCCCATTGGCTGTAATTGTAAACAGCACGTGGGATACTAGCTTTGTGCAAAAAATGGTGACCATAATGTTGATAGCAGAACATATCACCAAAATTACTTGTACCATCATATAATTCATCATTAGAAAATGCTGCTGATCGCTCTAGATCTGAAAGCAAATTATGCACAGTTTCAATGTTCCAATCATCAGAGAATGTACTAGAGGTGATCACTGATGATATCATTTAAAGAAATCTTAAACAAATATAGAATTTGCAAAAGTTCAGTATACATCATACGATACCCTATCCCACACTATTATGCGTCAGGAACTGGAACCGCTGTAATGTTCACCAGGGACAGGTCCCTCAGCTCACGGTGCAATGATGCATGTGGTTTTAGAACCAAGTTCACATGCTGGACTGCAGAGCGTTCTGGGAGATAATGTCCATTCAGAAGTAGAAAAAAGATAGTCTCCAATCCAGAGTAATAGGAAAAATAATCCAATTGTAACCCAGAGATATATCCAGGGAGCAACAAGGTATGTCTTTTTCAGCCAAAGATAGAGAGAATAAACTCAAAGCTGGAAAGGGAGTGGCGGTGTTGGTAGTTCAGGTTCACTTGGATCCGATGAAAAGTCGTCATATTGATTGTAGTAGCCAGACACCATCCGGTCTATTTTTGTCAGCTAAGCAGGTTTTGTAGAACTGGGAGATGACTCGATCTGTGTCATGTTCTGGAAGTCTGTACAGTTGTAGTTGTTTCAATGGGGAGAAGCATCATCTCATTTTCCTTGACATCCTTTCTTTGGAAAATGAAGACTTCAGTCGTTATTGAAGCTTCAATCTGAACTTCCTTTATGGTAGCGAGAGGAGATCATCGGCTACCCAGGAGCCCATGTGGCCTACTGTTAAGAATCGGCCACATAGTGTGGTTTGATCAGATCGATGGAGGCAAACCTTTTGTCTCGGCAACCGGTAAGAGGCGGAAGAAGTACAGTTCTGGTACCTTCAACAGCCAGGACAGGTACAGCCGCTCTGTAAGATGGCCCAAATTCTTTCTTGTCCTGAATTTTTTCTCTGACCAGATCCCCAATCTTTGGGACCCAGGCAGGTCTTGCCGATACCGCTTGCACTTCCCCAGTGGTGGTGCGTTTCACTTGGATGTTGCTTTGTAAAGCTCTGTATTCTTTTAAGTCCTGTAAAACATCCAAACGATCGCTGAGGTCAAATGGAGTTTCAGCCGCCACTGCGCTGACACTATCGAGGTCTGGTACCCACATTCTCACCCCAAACAGGATCTCATAGGGTGTACGACCCCCCAGGGATTTTCTTGGCATGTTATTAAGTGCCCTCTGGACCCCGTATAGGTGATTGACCCAACTGCCACCCGAGCCTAGTACCCTCGCTGTTAAGGATTGCTTTAGGTCCTGGTTCTTCCTCTCAATGACCGAATTTCCCTCGGGATGGTAGGGGGAAGAGTACCAAAAGGCCACACCCAAACTTCCCATGGCTTCTTTGTAAGCCCGAGAGCTAAATGCCAGACCCTGGGTGGAATGTAGTGTGCTAATTGCGTATGTCCTGATAAAGACTCGCAAATCCTTTATAACAGTTCAGGCGTCAGCCGAGCACAAACCCATCGGAATCTAGAGCATCAATGCACTGCCACCAAGATGTACTTGTAAGCCCCGTCTGAGTGTAAGGGGCCACAGTGATCCAAATAGACACAAGCTTTGTCTGAGATCAATAAAGGTGTTTGCAGTGGACGTGCTATGGTGGAGCCTTTCATCTGCTGGCAGATGTCGCATTTAAGGACAAAGTCCTTGGTCTGTTTAGTGAGACCTGGCCACCAGTAGCGCTGCTTCAGTAATGAAACTGTGGCAGTAATCCCTGTATGTTCTGAACCCAGACCCTCATGTGCAGCTAGTATCAATCCCAATCTGCAATCAATGTTTGGAATTACTCTATCCGCCACTCCTGGAATTTGAGCATACTGAATATTTTGTGCATCTAACTTGTAGGAGTACTTGAGTGGAAAACTTTTCGGCGGTGCTGAGCTTTTGGTGTGGCATTGACAGCTATCATAGTTGTTCCATCTATTTTCATGCTAGAACGAGTGATTGCAGAAACGGCAGCAGTTCGCACTGTTGCCTTGGCGGCTTCATCTGCCATTGAATTCCCTTCAGCATGAATGCCAACACGCTGATGACTCAATGTATGAATTACATAAGCCTGTGGCAGACCTTCTTTCAGCTTCGCTACTTGTTCCCAAAGCATCTTGTGCTTGATTGTACAGCCCTTCGAATCTCAAAACCCATTTTGGCCCTAGTAGTGAAGGTATTCATTGTAAGACTGGACACAGTAAAATGAATCACACACAATAAGTGTGGGGAATTTGTGATCCGTATTTTGTAGTGCCAGTATCAGGGCTTTTAGTTTGCCAGCTGCGCTGTGCAGTCCCGTAGGGACTGTGTATGTGTTATTCCTGGAAGAAACTTTCTGTCTCGCAAGCACCCTTTTACAATTGCGCATGCCGTGGAATATTGATGTTTTGATCCTATGGCAGGTTGAGCAGATCCATCGGTATAAATTATATATTCACATTGATCTAGAGGCATGTTTTCATTCGGCAGAGGATATTCTTGTTCATACTGCAGGAATTCTTGTGTTTGCAGTGTAGCGTCAAATCTGTAGTCTACATCTGTTGCAGTGAGAGAGTTAGCCCACTGAATACATCTTGGATGTAGAGCTTTAGCAATCGGAATGCTGGCTTTAGCAACCGCCTCTACTGTTGGTACTGAGGTGAAGACAATTATGCGTTTTTCCTGAGCCAGGGCTCTCTTTCTCATTACAGCAGTCTGTACAGCTGTGAGAATTTTCTCCATGGATGCAAAACGCATTTCAGCGTCGGTGTTCAGATGTGATTTGTATGCTATAAGTACTGTATCACCTTTATTGAAAGTGATGTAGGTGCACCCAGTTGGTCCAGTGACTACGCGGATCACCTGGTTAGTTGTGTTCACACGTGTGGAAATGTCTGGAAGCAAGCATGTCAGCTTCTATGGAACGTAAAATATCAGTATGTTCCTGTGTCCAGTGTTGCACTGAAAAGTCAGGCCTAATTAAGTTGTAGAATGATTTCACCCTTTCTGCGTAATCCAAAATGTAAGTTCTGACAAAATTAAAAAATCCTAAAATGGACTGTAGTTTCTTCAGAGTTGTTGGAGGTTGTAACGATGCACATTTTTCTAAAAAATGTGTCATCAGGCTTTTGCCTTCACTTGATAACTCGCATCCCAAAAACAGGACTCTGAGGTGGGCTATTTTAGATTTTTTTAAATTAAATTTGTAGCCCAGGTAAGCAAACCCCACTATTATGTTGTTTACTCTAGCCAAATGTTCCATTAATTAATCGTCCGCCTGATAAATATCATCTACATAGGACACCGCCTCCTCATCAATACTTTGAAGTAACTCTGTTACCCTGGCTGAAACATACCCTTGTGGCGAATGACAAACTTGCCACTGAGACCCTGAGCTGAAAATGTGGTCAAATGTCTACTTTCAGGCGCTATATTCTGGCAGAAAAAAACATTTGAGATGTCTAGTGTTCTTTTGTGTTTCTTCCGCACAATCTTATTCATCAGTGCGGCACTGTGTGCATTATCTACTGCAAATGTGCATATGGATGCATTCAAATGTCTGTAATCTACGACTAAACCATATGGATTGTCGGGTTTCATTATAGGAAACAAATGATTATTCATAGATGAGGTGCAAGTCTCTATTACACCCTGGCACTCAAGTTGATTTAATATTTCTCTGACTTGTTTCTTTGCTTCATGTTTAATTGGGTACTGTCTCTGCGATTGAGGGATTGTTTTTAATGGGATCTCGTGATGAGGAGACTCATCATCCCACCCACGAGATTGCGGTATAGAGCAGTTGCTAAAGCTGATGCCCACTCCTGCGTGTATACATGTTTAACTGATTCTGCTACGAGTTCGGAGAAAGCAGGTAAAATTACTTCTTCCCCCATTGGGCAATCTTTTACGAACTCCGGTGGCCAATCTTTTTCAGCCAAAAGAATGTTGTAACCATGTATCAGGTCCTCCGAAAAGAGACCCTTCACTTCTCTTTGTATGTCTCCTTCTATCTGAAGGGTTATTCTGTGTAAACGATGTGGGACACAAACTCTTGTATCAGGTGTCTCCACCGTGATATACTCACTCAGCGCTACTACTTCCAGAAAACCATCGTGTTCTGGCGAGCTATTGTGACTTCTGCTGCGCTGTCCAGCATCGTCACTGCCCATTTCCCATTTAGAAGAGAGTCCTCTGCAGCCTGGGCATCTCTGATCTTAATCCCTGCTACTTTTTTATTTTTAAATTGAGGTTTTGTAGATTTTTGTTTATCTTCTTGTTTGATGATGTAGTCTGAAGTGTGATGAGTCTCTTTTTTCGGCTTGACTCGCTCTTCTGATCTTTGCTTTGACCGCCCTCCTCTCTGTGAGCGTTTCCCAGATTGATCCTGAAAGGAACAAGAGGAATGTGTATCATTATCCTGATATCTGTTGGGCTTTCTAATGTTATAACAATTTCTGAGATTTTATCTCTTTTCAGTGTGCTCCTGTTGAGGAGACCCACTCCGTGATTGATGTTTATTATTTTTTTGTTTATTATGTAATTTCTTTTTAGAAGAATCGGGTGCATGCTTAGGGTTATCCTTTTCAGAATTACTCTTAACCACCGGTTTCCCAGGTCTGGCTCCCAGATTATCTCTTCCTAGGGAAGCGTATGTTTCCACAATAATCTTAGGTAACTCCCTCTCCTGTTGTATATGAGTTAATTCCCTCAGGCGTTGGCGTATAGCTATCGCGGCTGCCTCCCCTTTTATGCTGCTTAACATAATTGCAGAAACTTGGGAAAAATTGCATATCAGTTTCATTCCTAAGTTCAGGGCAGGTTCTGCCCTGTACTCATGCTGTATTTGTTTTAATGTATCTGGTATTACGGCTATTGAGGGGGTACCATGAGTTCTGGTGTAAACGGTAGCAAATACTCTACCCCAAGTGATACAATCTTTTATCGGGGGAGCCATCCCCACTGGCAAGCAAATTGTTAAAATTCTGTGTTTGTCCTGTGGGCCCAAATGGGGAAAAACCGCTTCAAGCTGTGCTACTTTTTGTGCTATATCCAGAATGGTACTTGTTCCTGACTGATGGGAATTCTTCCCATTACGGCATTCAGCGTTTGAGGACTGATACCCGTAGTGTTTAATTGAGGTTGTGCAGCCTGAGCAGCCCTCATAGGTTGAACTATAAGTGTTCACATTATATATTGCGTAAGATTTCTGTAAATCTTTGCTAGATCTTCATATAGTGTGCGTATTTCTGCTGCTCCTAACCTGTGAATGTCTGGCTGTGGTGTATATGAAGCTAAGACCGGCCAGTTCACTCCTTCTTTATTGAGCGGACCGAGTCTCACGTTTTCTACGGAGTGGGGGAGGGCGCCTTTAAACCTCTTTATGTGCTCTTGGTAAGTTAACAGGACTTCTATGTCCACGTATGGAAAGTATTCATCTTGTGTCTCATCTTCAATGTATGTGTGAAACAGTTTTGTGCGTGCGTCTGCAGCTGGGAATGTAACCCACAAATAAAAGACCTCTGTCCTGAATGCTTTGTGTGCCTCAACCACGAAGGTAACATCTCCACCCGTTGCCGGTAGGCCATGTTGTAATAGTTTCATAGTAACTGCCTGTCTGCAATTTTCTGAAATATTTAGAGTATCGTCTTGTACTCCAACACCGTCTCCCTGTTCGGACATTGTAAAAGTGCAAAAAATATTTTTTATGAAGATGAATTTATTGAGATTCTGTTTGTATAATATGGGAATATTCTTTAATCCTTCAAGCTTGATGAAACCTACAGCCAATACATAGGACGTACCTACTCAGCTGAGGTGGATTCCCTTTTCCCACTACGGACATCTCCGGTTTAATGTGAGTAGGGGGTCTCTGAGAAAGCATGACTGAACTACTCAGATTTGACCATTAAATAAGTGCCTAACCAACGTTGGTGGCTCCATGTTGTGTAGTTCCTACTAATCCGTAGGATCTGCGCATTGTTTGGACAACATAAACTGAGGGCTTGGTGCCTAGACTGGTTCCGGACACCCCTGCAGGATATGTTGACCTATAGACCAGCTAGCTCACTGTGCCACTGTAAGCTCCCCTAACCTACCAGTGAGCGAACAGTTTCTGGCAACCACTGAACATGACAACCCTGATCACTCAGGATTCGGGGAAACCATACAGAACCTTTTGCTCAGTCACTCGTGCTCACTTTTTCTCAGAGAAATATACAGAGAATACACAGTAGGACGTTTTCAATAATATCTATTGAACTAACGTTATTCTTGCATAAAATACATGTGCTGCAATGATTAGGAGACAGAAGCAAATAAAGAAGATTACAAGCACCAAAAGAGTGAACAGTAGATACATTTCTACCATGGTGCTGAATCAATGAATGTATGCAAGCATATATGTAATATGGTAATCTAATGTACTCCTACGATGCGGACTCTACTCTAAGTGTACCTAGAGTGTGTATAGGTGTAGAGCCAAGAATCCACCCTAGAGACGATCCAACCCCATTACCTGATCGGGTAGAGTGAAGGACCCCATCTTGGTCTCGAGTTGGACACCCCTCACGGAATGTCAGACTGGTGCGTGATGATTTCTCAGCATATAGGGGCCTTTGGTGTCAGCAGAAGTGCCTCCTCTACCATTTTAACAGGATGCCTATTATTTATAATAAAAATCAGCCTTCGTGATGTGAGCACTGGATTAGTGATGTTATGGCTATGTAGATAGCGCTGTCGCCTCATGGATGAAGATAGGACATCTTTTATACCTCGTGCGTAGAGAGGCCTAGTACATGATGTTCAGGGCATCGTGATAATGTTGTGCGAAGCTCGATGTTAAACAAAATAGTTTCAGAAAAACGAACCCAACATTGTTGTGCATACTGAAATTTTATTATCTAGGACAATGTAAGGAATAAACTGTCTCGCTACATGGGCCTAACCCGGGAATCTAACACTGGCAGGTACTGTGGGGGCATTGAGGCTCCCCCCCAAGGTCCCCAACACTGCTGACTGGGTGCCTTGAGTGGGCTCCAGGGCACCCAGCATCAAGAGGCCGGGCCCTGTGGGATGGGGTTCCCGGGACTGAAATCGAGCCAGGGATTGGGGCAGAGCGGCTCACCTCCCCTTAACTTCATAAACAAAAGAGGGAGTACCCTGTTTGGTGGAGACTCACCTCTTTGTAGTCTTGTCATTTTCTCTTGATGAGGATTCACATTATCACAGATTTGTGGATGAAGACGCTCGGGGAACAATCACATTGCTGAAATTACATGCACACAAGGTCACTGGAGACATTACCTCATGGTTCTTTACGCAGATGTATTGTAGATATGCACTAGACATTTACCCAATAAGGTATCACTTACTAATGAACCAGTAGAAAGTATGCCAGTTGGGTTGATGCTTTCTGCAAAACTATAGACTCTTCTTGGGAAAAAAGGGTCTTTTATGGCCCTGATGCTCATTTCACACAAATTAAACCTCATTACGAAGCACTTAGAAATATAAACACAGCTGGTGCCCCAGTTGAAGCTCTACTTCTGTAAAACACAAATGATCTTCCCTTCTTGGGCTTGGTGAAGGCAAAGCAAGTGAGTTTCCTCTTGTATTCCATGTTGAAAAAAATTCTCAAATCCTTAATGGAGGTGAATGCATCGTTGAACTATTGGAGGCAAATCTAATCTGTAGTGACTGTGATGAGTGGTTTTTTTCTTGTCTTGAGAGCAGAGTCCATGGTTCTCCCTTTTAATTACTCCGAGTATGCAAAAGCCCAAAATCATCTGCAAGGTCCGCACATTTGGACCCACCCCATTTACCTTAATAGTAAGCAATGGTCTTCCTGCCTTTTCCCACCTTGATGGACAGCTTACCAAAAGGTCTCCAAGTGCTTTTCACGCTGATTTTGGTGACGTGTGATGGCATCTCCACCAAGCAAAGAAGTACTTACATTATATAGTTAGGAGAAATTACCCTTGTTTGGTGGAGATTCCCCTCTTTGTAGTCTTGTCCTCTTCTCTAGACAAGGATTCATGCTATCACAGATTTGTGATCAAGACACTCAAGGGACAATAACGTTGCTGAAATTACATGCACACAAGGTAATTGGAGACATTTCCTCGTGGCCCATTGCGCAGATGTAATGCAAAATATGCACTAGTTATTACCCAACGATGTTGCACTTAATTATTAACCAATAGAAAGTATTCCAGTTGGGTAGACTTTTTCTGTAAAACTGTGGACTCTTGTTCGATAAAGAGACAGGTGAGGGTCCATTCTGGCCCAGTTATTAACACAGCTACTGACACACTGCCACCTACACTTACACACCCACTGGTACACCTATTCAGCCACTCTCGCATATACTCACAGAGCCAAACACCCACTCAAACACCCACTCACACACCCATACAGCCACTAACACACTCACTCACAGACTCACACAGCCACTCACACACCCATAGAGTCACTCACACACCCACCCATATAGCCACTCATACACCCACTTACAGATCCATACAGCCACTGATACACCCACCTCAAGATCCATACAGAACCATTCAGCCAATCACATACCCACTCACAGACCCATACAGCCACTCACAAAACTGGTCACACACTCACATAGCTACTCACGTACCCACTCATAGACCCGTACAGCCACTCACACATCCAGTCTCAACCCATACAGCTTCTCACACACCCACTCACAGACATATGGAGCCACTCACACACCCACTCACAGACCCATACAGCCACTCACACACCTACATAACCACTCATACATCCACTCACAGACCCATACAGCCACTCACACATCCACTCACCAACTTATATAGCCACTCACACACCCAGTCTCAAAGGTTACATTTTGGAAATAAAATTTGTAAAAAAAGACATAGAAATTCACTAAAAATAACAAAAGCTACAGGGACTATATAGTTAGGAAATAACATTAAAAAACCATAGACATTCACAAAAAAAAACAAAGAATACAGGGACATTATAGTAAGGAAATAACAAAAAAAATGTAGAAATTGACTGAAAAAAACAAAGGTTACAGGGACATTATAGTTCGGAAATAGAATTGATAACACCTTAGAAAATCACTGAAAAAAAGGTTACAGGGACATTATAGTTAGGCTCAGATTTCACTCGTACAAACCAGTGAAATTCAGCAGTTATAGTTACCTGAGCTAACTATAACTTACACGCAATGCACTGCTTATGACCTCACATATTACATCACTCATGACATGGTCAGTGACATCATTCATGACATCTCAAATGACATCACTGATGACATCATCCAGTGAGTGTGAGTATTTTCTAAGAGTTTATGAGTGTTAAACATAGTATACTAGGTTTACTACTAATGTGTGATACTACTTCTAACATGTATCATCAACAGAACCACTCACACACTCATACAACCACTCACACACCCATACAACCACTCACACACACCCTCTCACCCACCCACGCAACCATTCACATACCCACTAACAGACCTGTATAACCACTCACACCCCCAATCACATACCCATACCACCACTCACACACACACACTTACAGACTCATGCAACAGCTCACACACCTACACAACCACTCACACCCCCACTTACACATCTGCAAAACCGCTCACAGACCCATAGGAGTCACACACCCACTTATATACCCAGACAACCACTCACACACCCTAACAACCACTCACACACCCACTATAACATCCATGCAACCACTCATACACCCACACAGCTACTCAGACACCTCTTCACACACCCATACAACCACTCACACACCCATACAACTACTCACACACTCATAAAACCACTCACACACTCATACAACCACGCACACTCCCAATCACACAGCCATACAACCACTCACACTCCCAATCCCACACCCAGAAAAGCACTCACAAAACTTATTCACAGACCTATACAGCCACTGACACATGTATACAGCCACCCATACACCCAGTGACAGATTCATACAGCCACTCACACACCCACTCACACAACCATACAGTCACTCAGACACTTACTCACACACTGAGACAGACAGTCACAAAGCGACTCAGATGACATATGTTAGAAACAGTATCACTCAGTATTACAGAAAGAATAGTAATGTAACTTATGCTGTAGCTTAGTATGTATCTTGAAGTCTCAGAAACATTCATGAAACACTTACACTCACTGGATGATGACATCAGTGATGTCATTTGAGATGTCATCAGTGATGGCACTGACCATGTCATGAGCAATGTAATATGTGAGGTCATAAGCAGTGCTTGTGTGGGGCATAAGTTATAGTTAGCTCAGGTAAATATAACTGCTGAATTTCACTGGTTTTGTATGAGTAAAATCTGAGCCTAACTATAACGTCCCTGTAACCTTTGTACATATGTGTGTGCATACCTATATCTAAGAAGCTATAGATATGCACACATATATGAAGGCTGATATAGTGCCTCATGTTGCATCTCAAAGGTTTGCTGCTTTGGAGTGAAAGGGAGTTGGACATATTAAATGTGTGTTGCAAGCTGTGGTTTTCTCCCTGTGTGCCTCCTGACACAGAGGAATAGTCAAAAGCTGTGAAGGTGGGGCACAAAGGGAAGGGGTGAGGACAACTGGAGCTAGGGCATTGGCCCCATCAGATCCTCCTTTAGAGATGCTAGTGTCGTAGAAGTGGATTGGATTGGACAATTATGAGGAGCTATCAGAAACCTAAGAATGGTGCTGTTGTGTGGGGGGAAACACACATGTTACCCAATCAGTATAACCTCTTGAATGGAATACAATGATTTTTATGGAAATTCTCTTTCTAGACAGTCTCTTTTGTTGTGTGGTGGGACAAGTTTAAAACTTATTTTTAAGGGTTCCATTGCATGTATTGCTTTTAGAACTTGTTGCTAAGTGATGCATAATTTTAAAGGTTCTTACTACTGCTTCCTGAGGTAACTGCTGCTCTCTTTCCCCATGCCCTCCCCATTCATCCATCTATGCAGTCATTCATCAAACACTTCATCCATCCTTCATCTCACCCAGTCACCCATGAATACATGTACTCATCCATTCATCCAACCATCTAGCCACATTCAGTTATCCTTCAATACATTTACTCATCCATCCATTTATTCAGCCAACCATAAACTTAGTTTTGCATTCACTTATTCACCCATTTAATCAAACATACTCAAGTCAATTTGCCAGTCAATGAAGAAACCCCTTCATTTACAATAACTACAGACCTATTGTTTTTTTGTTCTTTTTCAACACAGTACACTTTTCATTATGCCTGTTCCTATGGGGTGGTAGACAGCAGGGTACAAGGGCAGCGTGCTATCTTCTGCATAGTGTGCCCCGCTACTTGCTGTACCTTCAATAAACATCATTTGTAGCACCTTGGTGGGCCTGAGGCTTTACCTCAGTTGGTTCAACTGAAAAGGAATTCCTTGTGTTCATTTCGTTGTAAAGATGTAATTGGGATCATTGTCATCTCAAACATATGAATATGAATATATTTGTGTTCCTTTACATTGTAGTCAAATTTAATTGACTTCATTTAATACATTACGACTGAAAAGTAATGACCTGATGTTGCCTTCTTATCACATTTATCATAGGTTTGGGGAGAGGACCGGGAGATCCCTGAGGTCTTTCCTGCATTTTCTCACTCTCTGTACCTTGGCCCAGATTTTTGTCTCTCATTGCCCCCCTACGTTTACCTTGCTGATTTTTGTTCCCTCT
The DNA here is from genome assembly GCA_963921515.1 of Calotriton arnoldi. Classification (NCBI taxonomy): domain Eukaryota; kingdom Metazoa; phylum Chordata; class Amphibia; order Caudata; family Salamandridae; genus Calotriton; species Calotriton arnoldi. The sequence goes on from CAWUFW010021607.1 coordinate 89,238, forward strand.
ATTGATGTTCCTTCCTCTGATAGAGCAGCGAATACCTCTTGTTCCATATATACATATCTCGTTCTTTCAACATTTACATATGATTGCTGCACCAAAGTAAACCTCCAGTCTCCTTTCCCCTTCATCTGTGATTAATAATCAATTCCAGCATATTCCAGTGATCGAAATATAGGTTCAGGTATTTTCAATGGAAAATTGGCCTTTAGAATTCTGGCCACTTGCAGAGAGGGTTTCTAGCAGGGTAAGTGTGTTCATAAACACTGCAGCAAGCTTTCAGTTCCGCCCTAAAATTCAGTTGGAAAAAGTAAACATGTTTTCTGTTAGTTACAGCTTTAACATAATTGATCACTCATGAAATTATTGCTGGTTGCTATGAAAGTATTGCTGGTTGCTATGAAAGTATTGCTGGTTGCCATGAAACTATTGCTGGTTGCCATGCAACTATTGCTGGTTGCCATGCAACAATTGCTGGTTGCCATTAAATTATTGTTGATAGCCATGAAACAATTGCTGGGCGGCATGAAACCTTTGGTTTTTGTCATGAAATTATTGTTGGTACCCATGAAACTAATGCTGGTGGCCATAAAATTATTAATGCGGATTTCCATGAAATGTTGAATCAATGTGAATGTTGAACTATGGGGAAATGTAATGGTGAATCTGTGGTGGGGAAGCAGAGTGGTTGCTAGAGGCAGCCACCCAGTAATCTGTAAGTGGTAAGATAGCCCAGTAGGCTGAAGCAGTTTCTGAAGAGATCTAAGCAAAATGGATAACTGTCTCGGGCTATACTTCATTACATTTAATCCAACGGTCAATTCGAGCACTTTATGGAAAAAGTCAAACACATAATATATGGTTTTTAAGCATGGTCTAGCGCTTCTAAACATTTCACTGTCTTCCTCTTTCTTTCCCGCTCTCCCAACAGATGACCTGGAGGCTGGCCTGCCTGACTTTAGTAGTGGGTATCGGTGGGTCATTGCAGTTTGGGCTACACATCTCCATCATCAACTCGCCATCTAAGGTAAGCACCACAGTGATGTTCCATCATTAGATATCATCAATGAGAGCATGGGTGATCAGGACAGGTGGAGCCATATTCTTCTTTAAAGATTTCATTGCATGCAGCTTTATATAAAGACTTTTTACTTTAATAAAAACATAGAACTAGGATAGCTCATCACTGACAAAAAATATATTCTGTTCACTTAAACATTATGAACTTAAAAAGAGTATGCTGATTAATAATAGCAATGCAATATTAACAATAGGGTTATTTTTATTATTATCATTATTATTATTATTTTATTTTTTTATATTTTTTGTTATTTCATGTACTAATAATAATACTAATAATAGAACCAATGTAGACCATTTATGTGGAAAGGTAATAAAAAGCAAATATGTTGTGTGCAGCCGTAATTCTTAATCTTGTGTGAATTAAAGATAAATGTATTAAAGTAGTACACTCTTAATATAGCCCAAACTAATATATTCAATCTATCAATCAGGGGAATTTTAAGCGCGCTACTCACCCGTAAGGGTCTCAATGCGCTAGGGGGGGGTATGCAGCTCCGCTCAGTCGAACAGCCAGGTTTTGAGTGTCTTCCTGAAGATGTTCCGGGAGGCTTCGCGTCTGATGTCGATCGGGAGCTCGTTCCAGGTCTTGGCCATGATGTAGGAGAAGGATCTGCCACCTGTTCTGGCTCTGTGGATGCGCAGGGTTTTGGCGAGGGCGAGGCGGGAGGATCGAAGGTTTCTCTTGGGTCGGTGGAAGGAGATTCTTTCGTTGAGGTATTGGGGTCCGGTGTTGTGGAGGCATTTGTAGGCGTGTGTATCTTGAAAGTGACTCTCTTCTCACTGGGGAGCCAGTGGAGGTTCCGCAGGTGTTGGCTGATGTGTTCGTGTCGAGGGATGCCAAGGACGAGTCTGGCTGCGGTGTTCTGTATGGTCTGGAACTTGCGGAGCAGCGACTTGTTGATCCCAACGTAGAGGGCATTTCCGTAGTCCAGTCTGCTGGTTATGAGTGCGTGGGTAACTGCCTTTCTTGATTCAGAGGGGATCCATTTGAAGGTCTTTCTGAGGATGCGGAGGGTGTAGAAGCAGCTGGTGGCGACGGCGTTGACATGTCGAGTCATGGAGAGGGAGGAGTTGAGTACGATACCTAGGTTCTGGGCGTAGTCCGTGGGTGTGGGAGATCTGCTGAGTGCGGAGGGCCACCAGGTGTTGTTTCATGCAGAGGGGGAGGGTCCAAGGACGAGGACCTCTGTCTTCTCCGAGTTGAGCTTTAGGCAGCTTCTGTTCATCCAGGATGCAACGTCCTTCATTCCTTCCTGGAAGTTGAGTCTGGTGGTGATGGGGTCCTTGTTGAGGGAGAGAATGAGCTGGGTGTCGTCGGCGTAGGATACTATGCTGAGTCTGTGCTGTCTGACAATGGCTGCGAGGGGGGCCATGTAGATGTTGAAGAGTGTGGGGCTGAGCGATGATCCTTGGGGTACTCCGCAGTTGATTTCCGTGGGTTCGGAGAGAAAGGGTGGTAGTCTGATTCTTTGGGTTCTGCCGGTGAGGAACAAGCAGATCCAGTCGAGGGCAGTTCCTTGTATGCCGGCATTGTGTAGTCTGGTGGTGAGTGTGCGGTGGGAGACGGTGCGGAATGCTGCCGAGAGGTCGAGTAGGATCAGGGCCGCAGTGTGTCCTCGGTCGAGGAGGGTGCGGATGTCGTCTGTGGTGGCGAGTAGGGCGATCTCGGTGCTGTGGTTGCTGCGGAATCCGGATTGGGAAGGGTCGAGGATGGAGTTTTCTTTGATTAATTTTGTTAGTTGTGCATTGACGGTCTTCTCAGTGACTTTGGCCACGAAGGGGAGGAGGGAGATGGGACGGTAGTTCTTGAGGTCCGTGGGATCTGCTGAGGGCTTCTTGAGCAGGGGTCTGACTTCTGCGCGTTTCCAGTCATCTGGAAAGATGCCGGTCTTGAAGGAGGCATTGATGGTGCGTCGTAGTTCTGGAGCGATGGCAGTGGCAGCTCTCTGGAAGATGTGCGGTGGGCAGGGGTCCATGGGGGCCCCTGAGTTGATGCCTCTCATGGTCGAGGTGGTGTCTTCGGTGATGACTGGGGTCCAGGAGGAGATGCTGGGTTGGCTGCTGTTGCTGGAAAGGGATGTGGTTACGGAGTCGGATGTCTGGTCGTTGAAGTTGTCGTAGAGGTTCTTGATTTTCAGATGGAAGTAGGCTCCGAGCTTATTGCAGAGGTCCTGGGAGGGGGTGATGTCCTTGGTTTTCGCTGGCAGGCTTGGTGAATTCCTGGATGACGTTGAAGAGTTCCTTGGAGTTGCTGGAGTTGGTGAGGATCTTGTTTTGAATGAAGGCCCTTTTGGTGGATCTGATGCGTTAGTGGTATTCCGTCATGGCGTTCTTGTAGGTGGTGCGGTCTCCTGTCGTCTTGCTGTTTCTTCAGTTCTTCTCGAGACGCCTGCAGGTGCGTCTGGTTTCTTGGAGGTCGGTGGTGAACCAGGTGGCATTCCTGGGGCGCTGTATGTTGGGGTTGTGTAGGGGTGCGAGTTTGTCTGTGCAGTTGGAGATCCATCTGTGGAATTCTTCGGCTGCGAGATTGGCGTCGGTCGAGATGGTGGGGGAGTCATGGTTGAGGTTGGAGTTGAGCTGCTCCTCTGTGACTTTGCTCCAGCTCCTTCGTGGAGGGTGCGGTGCAGTTTAGGGCGGCGTGGGTTTGTCTACGTGGAAGTGTACGCAGTGGTGGTCCATCCATGGGGGTTGCGTGGTGTGGCTAAAGTGGATTTTGCTGCCTCCTGCGAAGATGGGGTCGATGGTGTGTCCTGCCTTGTGGGTGGGCATGGTGATGAGCTGTTTCAGTCCGATGTTGGCGAGGTTGTCCAGGAGGGTGGTGGACCTGGGGTAGCTGGGGTTGTCGAGGTGGAAGTTCAGGTCTCCGACGAGTAAGTAGTCCATGGAGGCGATGCCGTGGGGTGCGATGAGGTTGGCGATGGCGGTGGCGAATGTGGTGCGGGGTCCGGGGGGTCTGTAGACGAGGGTGCCGCGCAGTGTGGTTCTAGGGCTGGTCGAGACCTGGAAGTGAAGGTGTTCAGTGGTGGAGAAGGAGTCACTCGTGGTGGAGGTGGAGAGTCGGAGGGAGCTCTTGTGTGCGATGGCGAGTCCTCCTCCTGGGCTGTTGGGGCGGTCCTTCCTCTGGATCTTGTATCCGTCAGGGATAGCGGTGGCGATGTCGGGGGCGGAGGAGGCGTTGGTCCAGTTTTCTGTAAAGAAGGTGATGTCTGGCGAGAGGGTGTCGAGGAGGTCACAGATGTCTGCAGGTCTGTGCAAGGAGCGCACATTGAGGAGGATGCAGTTTAGGGCTCTGGAGGTGTTGGCGTTCGTCGTGGGCGTGGTGCCTGCGGGGGCATGGTCGGGTACAAAAATCTGACGGCAGTGGTGGCAGGAAAACTGGCCATGGGTGGTGTTTGGAGCAGACAGCTGGCAGTTGTTGTTCCTCCCTGGGTTGAGTGCGAGGAAGGCAGCTGTGTCGTAGCGGCGTGTGGTCGTAGAGCCAGGGTTCCTGGCACTGGTTGCGGTCGGGTCGCGGACAGGCGTAGACGAGCTTGCCTTTGGCGCGCCAGCAGCCGCCATTAAATAGGAGAAGGGGGAGGGAGGAGCAGCTGGGTGGCGGGAGCGGGAAGCTGGTGGGGGAGGGGCCCCGGGGGCAGCTGCGGTGAAGAACGGGTGGGAACCGGGCACGGGGTTAAAGAAGGTAGGACAAGAAAAGGGCAAGAAGAAAGAATCAGGCAATAGGCAATGAGGAAAATAGGGAAGAAAAAAGAAACACAGACTCAAAATAAGCACGGGGTCAAAATAAGGCAAAAAATAAAACACGGAACACATATTGAGGATCACAAACGTAATTCTTAGATGAATTACACTGACCAGCCCAGGAAGCACCAATTACGATACATTGGAAATACATTTTTTTCATTATCCCAAATCATATTAAATGTGCAACATTGCCCGTTGGTAATTTCAATCATTTTGTTATTCATTTTCCTTACAGTTTTATTTATGCATTTATCAATGATACCAAAAGCAAATGGTGACTTAGCGACACAGGTAATAACAAAACATAAATTATGAACCAGTATTACATATGCATATATGTCAACATCAATAATTCAGATGTGGTAGCATTGATTCTTGGACCCATCTACTGACTTCACCCCCCAAATCCTAGCAATTCCCTGAGTATTACAGACCAGTCCTCTGGGTCATCTGCCAGTTTATCATCTGTGCAAACAACTTTTATCTGAATTTCCTATGCAACCCCCTGTTTCAGGAGCTCTCTCTCCCAGGAGGCCTGCGCTGGTCCACGGGATCTAAGCCACTGTATGGCAATCCGTAATTTCGCCAGCACCAGGCCCAGTAATGCAAATTTGTATCGGATTTTCATTCTCATGCCTGGCGGTATGACATTGAGCAAACATTGTTTGACTGACACTACAAGAGGTAGGCAAGGTACTGCAACCAGTTTAGAAACAATAGCTCGCCAGTATATCTGTATTTGTTCACAATTCCACATCATGTGTAGAAAGTCAACCTGCATCTGAGACAGTTCAATGATCTGGTCAGGTAAATTCTTTCTATTTGCAGTGGCGTGAGATATATGCGTTGTAGGAAATTTAAACGTGTGAGTTGGAATCGCCCATTACTAGAAATGGTCTTTACAACTTTACATGCTCCCAAGTTTGTTTCCATTCCCCATTAGTCAACGATATATCTAAACTATCAACCCATGTTTGAAGGACTGGTAACACAAATTCTTGTCTATCAGTTTGCAAAGCTTTGTACAGTCTGGATACTGCATGCGCATCGTGACCTGTCTCCAGGATTTCTGTCAGAGTTGCTGCAGTGGGAGGTATTACAGGAAATCCCAGCAAAGCTTTCTCACCATCCTCCTCAGTCATACATACTGAAGAAATTGTTCTGGTCTCACCCCTAAAATAGCTTTTGGGGTCAACCACAAAGTGGAAGCTGTGGGTGTCTTCGAACATCAAGAAACTCTCTCCCTGAAAAAGGTCTCCACGCAACGTGCACAACCCTCTGTACATCGTACCATGCATATTTCTTGGGCTATCTTTCAGAATGGCTGTAGCCACTATATCCCTAATGTTCTTGAAAAAGGTGAGTGAGTAATCCCTCTATGCACAACTGCAACCCACACATTTGCAGTACGCCTTATTACGTATGGGCATCATCAAGGCAGCCACCTCCCCAGAAGCGTCGGGAGTGTGTCGCTCCAGTAGCAGCCTTTTAACATTCTCTTTTCCCAACTGTCTTCTTCCTCACACCATTGTGTAGCATGTTACATCTGCACTACAAAATAAAAATAGCTCAAGGTCCAGAAGTTTCAAGCCCCCCTTGGCCCCATCTAGTTTCAGGATTGCCAAACGTTTTCTACTACACCTCTTTACTCATATTAGGAGGGAGACTTTTTCTTTGAAGGTTATCGCATAACGTGTTTGCAAGTGATAAAGGCATCTTGGTGAGAATATCATTTTTACAAGAGCAATGCAACAAAAATTTGAATTTTTTAATTAATTTTAATTACCATTATTCCCTTAATTTAAGTCAAGTGGCTGACCCAATGGCTTACAGTATGTTTCTAGTGTAGTAAGTTCCATCTTAGGCCCATTGTAGTTTTCACTTTTAGCCAAACTGCACGTTTTAGGCCACATATGCTTTGCCCATGGCATGTAGCACATTTATTTTCATTCCACACTAATATTTTAGAAATAGGCTGCACATGTTATTATTATTTAGTTAATTTTCTTGGGATTTAGTCTGAACATTTTGTACAAAGTCGAACAACACAGTGCTTTAGTTTTTCTGTGCTCGGTAAGGCAACATCTCATAACATTCAGACATAACATGGGCACATCTGCTGTTTTCTAAAAGGCACTTCTTATCATATATATGAAGATGTTCCCTTTTGAAAACAGGGAGGAGAATTCTTGCAGCGGGGAAAAGTCCATGGACCCATAAGCTAGCTCAAGCTCAACCTGAGATGCAGACCACCCAACTACAAATGCCAGGTATGGGTGCCCGTTCTAATCCCAGAGATCTGTGATATATCTCTGTGCTCAGGTAGTGAGAATAGGCTTAGGCAGATATATCATTCGCCATGACAGGTTTTTTCATTTATACATTTTACTTGTAAGGCTGATTACTCTGCTCAGTTGCATATGTTTTCTGATTGCAGCACAGTTGCTTCATAATAGAGCACAATAGTTTCAATAAATATTGTAAACTTTCCTCGTGTCTTTCTTTTGTTTATCATGGATCTGCATGAGTGAGAAAATGAAGGGTGACAATCTGTTTCCATGGTTCCCCCTGAGGACTAAAGAGTTGTGTTAAGAGGTGCCAATTTACCTGTTACTCTGGGAAGATTAGGAGGGCAAGTAAGGCACTATGAGCTAGTTGGATTTGGGCCCATAATTACTAATGTGGTATGGTGACTCAGTCCCTATTTTCTGATGTCCTGTGGTCCCAGGCACATTTCTGTTTCTATGAAACACACAAAAGGTGATGGGAGGAATGCTTGCAATTTGTCTAACCACTGGCGATAGCTTGGGGTAGCATCCCAACCCATCCTTCTTTTGCTCACTAGGCCACCTCAGTTAAGACACAGCCATATGAAAATCAGTCTTGACCCTGCTCTTCATGGAAATAGTCCAGGCCTAAAAGATCTCTGGGTGGCCAGACTGCATACAAGGTCCTCTTTGGCATCAAAATATTCATTCCAGACCTTTACAGTCCAGACATTGTGGCGGCAGCCATGCCCTTTGACATAAATGATCGTTGTGCTGTCTGACAGGAACTACAAAACTTCTGTGACTCTTAATCCAACGAACAGTTGAAGATGTCTGTGAGAATTAAGGAGAAACCAGAGCCTTCTGGCTGGATTCCACAGGTTGGGAATCTTTTGTGAGAGAAGGTGACAGTAAAGAAGGAGTTTGACCCATCAAATGGAGTACCAGTGCCAGTTCTTGGCAATGAAATGAAATGAAATGAAAAAGGTTCTTCTAAAGCGCATGGCTACCCGGAGGCATCCCAGCGCTGTAGCAGTAACCACAGGGGAAGCACGCCTCTATGAGAAGAGCCAGGTCTTTAAATGTTTTCGAAACGTGAGGTGGTTGGGTTCTTTGCGGAGGTTCAGAGGGAGGGCATTCCAGAGTTTAGCGGCGTTGTAGGTGAAGAGCCGTCCCCCGCTTCTGGCTTTCTTGATCTTGGTACAAGTACTGTAATCTTGCCACCACTTCCTGGTTCTAAAGACAATCGTTTTGTCTCCATTGATAACATTGTTAAATCATGTGGCTGATTCTTAACAGTAGGCCACAAGGAGTCTTTGGTAGTTCCCTAACTCCTCTCGCTATCACACAGGAAATTCCTCTATAGCTAGTGACCACCACCAAAGCTGTTTCTCCCCAGCTGGGGGGGGGGGGGCAGAGAATGTGCTACAGTTAATTCCTGCATCCACAACCAGCATCACTACTGAAGTGAGTACTGCTCTTGCTACTACGTCTTCTGCAGCTAATGTCGTTTATACAGATCCACCTCTTTTGGATTATTCTGGTGATGCCGCGGTACCTGAGCCACCAGTTGTTTTACAAACTGCTTCTGGGTATTATGTGGGTCGAGATGATTTTTCTTCAGATTCGTTTGATGATTCTTCTATTTTAGATGCTCTCCTGCCAGGATCTGTGTTTTCTTTTCATGGCTAAAATGTAATTATCTGGTCCCACCTTGGATATATGTTTGGATAACACTTTCCTTGGTTTTTCAATTCCTGTGGATTGGAGTTTTGACTGTTTTTTCTTGCTGATTAATGGCCACTATCTTTCAGAACGCTCTGCTACAGAACGAGTTGACAGTGTGTTGGCCCTCCCACTCATCTCCACATAAGCTAAAAAGAGACTTGTCCCTCGTGAACATTTCAGCATTTCTAGTAACTGATGGAATTGTTTGGGATAGATTTCCTCACGACATATTCAGTCCAACGGCAATCCTGCAGATACCATATGTGATTAGGGTTTCTATTGTGAATATGATTGTACCTGGGTTACATTGTGATGATTGGGACGTTGAAACTCTAAACTCCATGCTCTCAGAGCTGGAATACTATAATGTTTTCGAATCAGAGGATTTGTACCTTAATTCTGTTAACTATGGTGAAATGTTCTGTTACCACCATTATGGAAATCACTATTTACATCGAGCTAGTGTTTAATGCACACTTTATAATTATACACAATGGGAACATTGTCAAGCACAATGGAGTTCTAAAACATACAAAGATGAATGTACATTTTTTCAGGATAAGACATGTCAGATCCAAAGTCCTTTTATTTTAAACATATCCCTACATCACCAAAAAATATATGCTTACATAAATTAAGCTAATATATACAGACTCATTTGTCACACAACTGGCTATGAAAGGCTACGATTATTGGAAAGATAACATTTAAATTAAATCAGTTTGGGGTAACAAACCTTTGCAAGTTCAGGGGACAGAAACATTTTTCCAAGCCTGCTTAATTCCAAAACATATGATTTTTCTAAATGACACCGTTCCGTCCATCATCCCCTTTTGTATCGCACCGTTCAGCAGACCACATGTCTAGAATTAGCTAAAATTAAAGACATAAATGCACCAAAGATTCCTTCAATTGCCCTATTTGATAATTGGCAACATTTTACAAATTTCACTGCTGAACATCTCGATAAAATATTACTGATTGATATATTTAACACAACACTTTCAAGTAATGACGGGTGGTTGTTGTGGCCACTGGACCCAAATAGTGTTCCCAATTGTTTTCTGAATTCCATACTGGGGTTTAAAGCTAGCCAACCTCACCCTTGTTATTCCCAATCTCAACACTCATGAATGTTCACTTCCTATTCAGCGGGGAAATTGTGTCAAAAATGATTAGAACATTCCACACTATCTGCAGTAAAAAAAATGTGTTTTTATCCTATCGGAAGACATGGACCTATCTGACTTTCTATTGGGTCCTAAGTCTCCGCATTCTAAAAGATTTATTTATGCTACATATAATGAAATTTGGAAATTGTCACAAATAGAAGCTGCCACGCGTTTTAGACAAATTGATCAAGATAATTTGCATTAAGTTCTTGCTGTTGTTGATAATAGTATTAATACGTTGTTTTCCTCGCTTTACAATCTGAATAACATTGTGTCATCTGTTATTGATATCACACAAAGTGACATATCTTCATTGTACCATGGGCAAAGTCATCTTAGATCCATCATGCAGTTTAGCTGGACTCTTCAGACCCTTAAGAATGGTTGTGTCCCTTGGCATTACCTTAATTCTAGCCAGCTATTCACGCCTTTTAATCTGACACGTAAACAACGACTTAGGGCTAAAAAAGACGCAACATACCCAATGTTACATCTCAAGAAGTTAGAACAGCTCCCATTCACTATAGCAGAAACACCTTCCGCTGTATGGTTGAAACATTGTGTAATATCTCTGTCAATTTCAACATTTCAATTCAGAGATTGCATGAAACATTTACCTGTCGTTGATATGAGCCCCTTGGAAGCAGCTTCATTCATGAGTTATGGTCACTTCCATTTTCTTATCGCTGTGAACGTGCGACTAAGGAGGTCTTCCTTACTGGAAAGAAGTGAGACACTTCTGTCGGACATTCACTTGTTTGTGTTTGTTCACGGCGCATATAACATGTTGGTAGTGAATTTGGTCTGTTTTCTAAAAGGAATACCAGCCCCTTCAATTGTCCCCCTTATTCAAGTTCTTTCAAATGGAAGTTGTTTAATTTTAAATGATCAGGTTGCGGAATTAAGGCCGGGATCCCATATTTTTTAACTGTTTCTCAGATACTGACCTGCTACAATAATGTGCTGCCTACCCCCGCAAGGAGGATATGATGGCTTGTTGTGGCTTCCATTACAACTTTCCAACTTTCAAAGCAGATTTTAACAGCTAAGCAGACTCAAAGCACTATTGTTTTGACTAGTGTGTTGACCACTCATGACTTGAGATGATATAATAGATCTCTCAATGCTTCTCGCTATGTCAATCGTCTCATCGAGACTTGGATTTAAGTACATCAACAGCCTTTCCTGGACCTTTTTGGAATAACAATTGAAAATAAACTGATCCCTTATATAGATGTCAACATTGTTTCAAACTCACAATGGTATGCTAACACATGCTGTGTGGCAATATACTCCTCAATTATTTCATCCATAGATTGTTTGCATTTAGAAAAGTTGTGCCTTTCAAGAAGTATGCTAGATTAATCAGTGTACTGTTTCCGCATTCTTTCCTTAGCCTCTAGATACACATTCCAAGGCACATCTTCCTCAGGAGGTGCCAGAACAACAGGTAAGTCATCAAACACTCTTTGTCCGGCAATGCCAAGATGAGTAAATAAAAGCTCAGCTTTCCTGACTGGTAAATATCCAACAGCATCAATAGCTGTAATGAAATTCTCAAAAATGCGCAGCCACTCTCGCCACTTTACTTCTGGTCTCCCTGGTCTTTGTAAAAAGGGTGGAGGTTGCACTGCTGCTTGGACTGTTGCCATGACACCCAGCAAGAAAAATATATAATAAAGTCTCACCCAGCAAAAATAAATAAAAGTCTCACTTAAAATAGAAAGTCAGGAAATGAAAATAACAATGTTTCCTCATCAAAGGTCAAGCTTCCCCTCAAACGCCGGAGAAACGCTGAGTTGATCAGTACAGAAAAGATAAAACAAAAGAAATGCATGGCCAAAACTGGCAGAAGCATGGCAATGTCCCAACTTAATATGGCCACCGTCATTTGAAATAGTTGCTGTGTTACGGCTTCGCAGTGAGAAGTACAACAATCGCCCAATTAAAGATGGCTGCCACCGTATGGATAGGTTGCAAGGTATAGCTAAACGAGGGTTAGACAAGCAAAATGGCAGCTGACATCTGCCATATTACTTTTCCAGTAGGCTGTTTGGTTGACAGAGACATCAGCTCCCACGTAGCTCGGGCAAGAGTCACAATGCCAGAGGAACAGGATGCCACTTGGAATTTACAGGGTGTCACTGTACACGTTGGTGTCCACGCAAAGCTTCTAGGGTAAAATGGCAGCGGGCACTTGAAAGACGCTGCTGAGGCCCAATAAGGTAAGAGATGAGCGTAAAGAGTGCTCTGCACATACTCTGGCTTAAATAAGGCCAAAGTCAGAAAACAACGATTACAGGCACAAAGTTTCAAAATTATAGCAAACTCACAAAGCAGAGTCTTGTCGAATGCATCATCCAAAGAAAAACTGTCAGTAGGTATCTGTCGGTGGGTCCTGTAGCATCAAGCAATGACATCCTTTCACCCACTCTTCTCCACCCCACTCCTGGTACTAGATGAAGCATAGGGTTGTAGTGGGTCACTCCAAACAAATCACTCGTTGCTTGTAAAGATGAAGAATAATTTATTTCATGAGCAAGTAGCCACGACACTCAGGACATGTAGATGGCTCTGAGGACAGCGAAGGAATGAGACCTCACAGTCTAAAGAACCATATTGCATGTTTCAAATAGAATACAAAGTAAAGTTTAAAGAAATGCACACAGCAATACACTAGAATGGAGGAAGAAAGATATTGGTCAGTTGAGGAGGTTGAGGCAAAGGCCGGAGTTTCAGAAGTAGTGGGTCTAAAGAAAAAGCAAAAGAGAAAGCACATTGAAGTGAAAGAAGAGAATAGTATCCCACCCTGGGCCTGAAATTTACTAAAATAGGTAGGTGGCAGTGTGGACCCCTCCCTGAGACTCAAAAGGCCCCAGCAAGCCTAACCCAGGGGCCGAACATGCTTTATATGGGGAGGGTGCCGAGTAGCCCCCCTCCCCATGCCTCAGAAGGTCGCAGGGAGTCCACCCCAGGTCTGAAATTGAAAGAAAATGGGGAGGGGCCTGTGCAGCTCCCCTTTTGCTGAGTCTCAAAAGGCCCTGAGGTCCCAAAATGGGGAGGTGGGCCTAACTGCCCCCTCCCCAAGCCATTAAATGCCCTGGGTAGTCCACCCCTGGGGCTGATTACTTTAAGGAAGGGGGCCGCGTGGCTAAAGGAAAAGCACAGTGCGGGTTTGGCAGCATGTGGGTGGTTGGCTGCAACTGAATACCCTGTGCGGGGTAGGCCTGGCTGCTTTTACAAGGTTGGCCACAGGGCCTGGCCACAGGCTGTGCGCAGCGTGGGGTTGGCTGCATGTGGGGAGTTGGCTGTAGGGCCTGGCCAAAAGTCATGCACAGCAGGGGGTTGCATTTACGTATGGTAATTAAATAGTACTTTACATAAAAATCTTTTTTTTTTTTAAACCGTAGAAATTCACTGAAAAAGTCAAAGGTTAAAGTAACGTTATAGTTGTCATTTGAGATGTCATCAGTGATGTCATAAATTATGTCATAGAACATGTCAGGAGTGATGTAATATGTGAGGTCACAAGCAGTGCATGACGGGGGTGCAAGTTATAGTTCACTCTGCTAACTACAACTGGTGAATTTCTGTGTTTTTTTTTGTTTAAGTTCAAAACATTAATGTTTTCACTGACATATTCTCCTAACTACAACGTTACTTTAACCTTTGTTTTTAAGTGAATATATATATATATATATATATATATATATATATATATATATATATATATATATATATATATATATTCCTCTTCGATAACCCTTCTCCACGGGCCGTAAATGAGGCGCACACTAGGGGATTGTATTTTCTTCAATTTATTTTAACCACAACAAAAAAACACCCGACAGACGCGTTTCGGCTACACGCCTTCGTCAATGTCGGTAGGGTCAACAATTGCATTCATTTTTAAAATTAAAATCATAGAGATAGAAAGAGGCAGTAGTTCATTTTCATTATGGAAATCAAGGAAGGGTTAGCTATGTTCCATAGCAGGACATAGGTTTAAGCGGCGGCCATCTTGTGATGTTTTACAAATCATGCAATTCATTAGCGCATACATGTTGCCTGCTATATCCTAAATATCAATCTATTGTGGACATTTCCTCTATACAAACTATATACAACTATTTACATACTGTACAACTGATTCATCATTTTGTATATATACACTAATCAAAAAATACCGCCCTGAATGGGCAATAGATGTTATCTATTGGGTGGTCATATATTCTTTATCAACAATTGTATAGACCGAAGTGTTACTAATTTGGTTATCATGCCCTGAATGGGCTATTTCCTTGTCCTTCAATCAAAATTACATTCCAATCACCACCCATCAACATTTCAGTGTACTGTAAATTGTGTAAAGATTCTACATATAGGTCATATCCACAAATATGTCCCTGTCATTGCAATAAATAGTGCCATTCCTTCCCTATATACAAGTGTGCTTCAGTGCAAATATTATTTCTTTTACTCAGTAACATTATCAATATTTACAAAAAAATCCCATATCTTATTCTCATGGAATATGTATCCATAACTCTTCCTCGTTATTCAAGCCTGACAGACTTTTAGTTTGCATCTCAATTATATACTTTGATTCTAACATCCTCAGTTTCCTTACTCTGTCCCCTCCCCTTTCATCTTTTGGGATGTGATCGACACAGAAAAACTTTAAGAGGTTCTGGTTAGACTTGTGATGCTCCTGAAAGTGGCGTGCCACTGGGTACACAGTATCTCGGTTCTTTATAGCACGCATGTGCTCAACAACTCGCTTTTTCGTTGGGTGGATGGTACTCCCCACATAGTTAAGCTCACATGGACAGGTCAAACAATATACCGCAAAATCTGTATTGCAGTTCATAAGTTTGTTAATTTTCTTCTTTATTTTTCTGCCTGGGATGGTAAACTCCTTGACCTTTTTACAGTTTTTACACGCCTTACAATTCATGCAAGGGTAAAATCCTGTTACCGTGTCCTTCCTTACTGGGTTCCTAGGGAAGTGGCTCCTTACTAGTTGGTCTTTCAGAGCCGAACCTCTCCTGTAGGTTATCAGGGGGTTCTTTGGTATATGTGGCCCTACAATAATATCTGATTTGAGAACCTTCCAATTTTTCCGAAAGATTTGGAAAACCTCTGACGATTGGGCTGAGTATTCTGTTATCATCCTTATATCAAATTTTTTCTCCTGCCCCTTTCCTGAGGTTTCTCTCTCTCCTAGTATCAGGTTCTTTCTTTCTAGATGTTCCGCTTTCCTCTCTGCTCCTTTCAACACTCTTTCTTTGTATCCTCTCTCCCTGAGTCTGTTAAATGTTTCAGCCTTGGATTTTTGGAATTCTTTATCTGTTGTGCAATTCCTTTTTATTCTCACAAGTTCTCCATAAGGAACCCCCTTGATCACACTATCGGGATGAAAACTCTCAGCATGTAACGTGCTGTTTCCAGCTGTCGGCTTCCGATAAAGTGTACTCTGTATGTTGTTATCTTCTATATAAACTAATAAGTCTAGATAGGGTACTTGTGTGTCGCTGATACATTCTGTAAATGTTAGATTACATGTATTGTCATTGAGAGCCGCCACATAAATTCCTGCCTCCTCTTGTGTCCCCTTCCAAATGATGAAGAGGTCATCTATGTAGCGGGTCCACAACACAATGTTTTCCAACCACTTCTCATTGTTCCCTGCCCAGGCCACGTGCTTCTCCCACCAGCCCACGAATAAATTCGCATAACTGGGGGCGAAGCACGTGCCCATAGCAGTTCCCTGCTCCTGATGGTACAATTCCCCTGAAAAAAGAAAATTTTTATTTTTTAGACAAAACGATGTTAACTCTACAAGCATCAAATTATGTTCGTAAAATTTTGCGCTCTGTTTCTTTAGGAAGAACTCCATCGCCCTCAACCCCTTGTCATGTTCTATGCTCGTATACAGACTTGTTACGTCTAAAGTAATGAGCAACATATCCGACTCCCATTGGATATCAGAAATAGTACGTAAAAAGTCTTTTGTGTCCTTTATATAGAAGCTTAAGTCTTTGACCAGTGGATTTAGAAAACAATCTATATCTACTGAGAAATTCTCTAGTAGACTGTTGAGAGAGGACACTATTGGCCTGCCCGGTGGATTTTTATTACATTTGTGCACTTTCGGCAGATGATAGAATGTTGGAATCTCTGGTGTTTCACAATAAATGAACCTGAAGTCCACATCTCCCAATATCCCTTTATCCCTCCATTTTATCAGGATTTCATGGAACTCAGTAATACTTTTCTCATACGTAGCTCGAGTGACAGTTTTATAGCAATCTTTGTTCGACAGTTGCCTCCACGCTTCCTTTTGATATTGTTTCCTGTCCATCAATACGACGTTCCCTCCTTTGTCCGAGAGCTTTATGATTAGATCTTCATCATTTTTCAGGTCCATGATTATTTTCCATTGGTTCCTTGAAATATTTTCTTTCCTTAGATCAGGGCCTCTTGATTGTAATTTTTTAAGGGCACCAATGACTAAGTCGTGGAAAGTGTCAATTGCATCATGTGCAGTTTGGGGGATTACATGTGACTTGATTTTAATGTTGCTGATAGCTCCCACTTGTGTTATTCCAGCTTCCTCTAGAATTCTCATTGTGTCAATTTGACTCATAGTACTCCCCTCAGATTCTAGTTCTCGTAGCAATTGCACAATCTCAATGTCCGCTCCAGTGATAATCTCCTCCTCAATCTGAACAGATTCCGTTGGGGGTTTAGATTTCGTAGGGTGCAGGAGGTGCAATTTCATCAATTTTATTTTTTGTATGTACTTATATAGGTCTATACGCACTTTTGCATACTCGAATTGTGCAGTGGGGCAGAAAGTGAGACCTAGTTCAAGTACTCTTTCCTCTTCTGTTGTTAAAAGTCTCTTTGATAAATTCACGATTGTTTGTTTTCTAATCACTTTCTCTTCCACCCTCGTTTGCTCCGTGTCATCATTTGTTCTGGTGTTGTTGCTTTTTCCTTTCCTGCCCCTTCTAGTCCTCCGTTTCCTTTCCCTCTTTGAGGTGGATGGGTTCTTGCTGCCGGTCGTTGTTTCACTTGCCTGATTAGCTGGTATTCTTGAAAAAAAAGTAGGAATTGCTTCCCTATCTTTTCTTGCCGGTTGCTCCCCTTCAGATATTTCCACCTCCGACTCTGATGTATCTCTGGATGAAACCTCCTGTGTTCTCTGTTGCATCAGTTGCTTCCTCGGACCTTCAAACTTTTTAGCAAAGGTTAGTATTTTCCCAGATTCGTAATCCTCCTCATCCCGGTGGTATTTCGTTTGCTTGCGATGCTTGATTACACTCTCATAATCTGTTAGGCGTTTCTTCATCCGTTGTTGTAGTTCATCTTTCAGTTTGGTATCCTTCTCCAAGGCTATTTCTCCTTCAATGATTTTAATTTCCTCTAACAATTTCTGTCTATCACTCCATGCGTACTTAATGAGTATTTTCACCATGCCCGTAGCAGACTCATGCGTATATTCAGACCATTCTTGTAGAAGCGAAGGGTCTGGGTTCTCGTAAGAGGGGGTTGTATAAATTCTGAGCCCCCTTGGTATCCGGTTAGCGTCAAGGTATCTTTGCAGGGAGGTAGCCTCCCACCACTTTCTAGTTTCTTTCTCATATGTTTTTTCTAGCCTGTTGTACAAGGATCTCAGGTTATTGGATTTTGTTTGAACTCCCGTGCCCACTTGCAACTCAGTGTTCGATTTCCGTGCACTTTTACAGAAAATGCTTTCTGCTGCTTCTTCCCTCTCACGATCAGAAAACATACACCGTTTCCCTTGTTTCCAATTGTGGCTTTCACTCTATGTTCTAGGATTCCTCCCCCGACGTGTCTATCACTTCAGTCAGTTTATGAAAGTCAAAAAGAAGGCGGCTCCGCTTACCGGTAGGATTCCTGTCCAGCGCCCCGTGTCTTCCGACTCGTGGCATCCGGCGTTTCTCCTTACACGATGCCGGGTCGCCCTCTCTTCTCCCAAATTGTCTTCTCCAGCTGGAGTTTGCTCGTTTCTGCAAATCAAGACGTGTGACGGAGCCAGCAGCAATATTCCAATTTTGCGATGCGTTCACCCGCTGCTTCTCCCACGACACGGGTGCAATCCTCCGCGTTGGTGAGACACGAACTATATTCCTCTTCGATAACCCTTCTCCACGGGCAGTAAATGAGGCGCACACTAGGGGATTGTATTTTCTTCAATTTATTTTAACCACAACAAAAAAAACACCCGACAGACGCGTTTCGGCTACACGCCTTCGTCAATGTCGGTAGGGTCAACAATTGCATTCATTTTTAAAATTAAAATCATAGAGATAGAAAGAGGCAGTAGTTCATTTTCATTATGGAAATCAAGGAAGGGTTAGCTATGTTCCATAGCAGGACATAGGTTTAAGCGGCGGCCATCTTGTGATGTTTTACAAATCATGCAATTCATTAGCGCATACATGTTGCCTGCTATATCCTAAATATCAATCTATTGTGGACATTTCCTCTATACAAACTATATACAACTATTTACATACTGTACAACTGATTCATCATTTTGTATATATACACTAATAAAAAATACCGCCCTGAATGGGCAATAGATGTTATCTATTAGGTGGTCATATATTCTTTATCAACAGTTGTATAGACCGAAGTGTTACTAATATGGTTATAAAAAAAAATAAAAAAAATAAAATAAAAAAATATATATATATATATAACCTACTGGCAGTCGCCAGTAGGTAGTTATAGTTAGGATCTAGCTTACATAGGAAGAGTGTTTATTAATTTGCCAATAACTTTATCATCATTTGACAAATCCTCATGACATTTTCAAAGCTAGTATGACGTGCACTTCAGCTGCTGTCAGTGGAAGGCAATTCGCCGAAACGCGTCGGTCCTTACTGAAGGGAAATGAGGACTGTGTGAGAAAATACACTTTGAATATGTGCAATCAGTAATAAAATTGGAATTTGACTCATAATAAAACTGTGTGGCCACTTGTGAGCTGTGTGCTGCTGAGACTGACATCAGTGAGGAGGACGCCAGAAGGTGTATATATATATATATATATATATATATATATATATATATTATCTACTGGCGGTCGCCAGTAGATAGTTATAGTTAGGACCTATTTTCCATAGGAAATCCGCGACATTCTATTTGAAATAACTCTTGCGTTGGTTGACGAATCTTCGCGAAATTTTCAAACTTTACGGCCCGCTCCAGTCCGCTCCTACCCTGAAAGTCTCAGGGTGATTCGTCAAGCGGGGGCCGAGAAAAAAGGGGGTCCCAAAACGTGTTTTCCCCATTCATTTTCCCATAGGAAACTTTAGACACGGCTACAGCCCGAACTGCTGAACGGAATTACACCAAATTTGGCAAAGAGGTAGTTCTTGGTTCAGAAAGAACCCTTTTGTTAAATGGTGTAAATCCGTTCAGTAGTTGCGGAGAAATTAAAAAATAAGAGTCAAAAAATCAATTTCCCATAGGAAACTTTATGCAAGGCTACAGCCCGAACTGCTGAACGGAATTACACCAAATTTGGCAAAGAGGTAGTTCTTGGTTCAAAAAGAACCCTTTTTGTTAAATGGTGTAAATCCGTTCAGTAGTTGCTGAGAAAATCAAAAGTAAAAACACATATATATCTGGGCGGAGCCTAACCACACATGTCATCGTGAGATCTGATTGGCTGTCAGCACTTCATCCTGGAATTGCCGGCAGCCATCTTGGGACCAATATAAATGATAGTACCCCATTGAAATGCATTGTAGTGAATCGAAGATTTTGAGGGTTACCAAAAGGAGAACTATAAAGGGTGATAACAGACTTTAGTTACATTAGAATTCATTTGTTGATGGTACCATACTAATTTCAGGAATTGTGGTGTGTTCTAAGGTGATTTTACCCTGTGAAAAACCTTCTGCTGGGATATCATGAATCATGTTTGAGAGAAAACTATTTTCACATGCTTGTCCCATACAGTTTTGGAAGGTGCCCCAGAAGCTAAAATGAGAGCATATTTTCTGTAAATTCACATTATCTTTCTCAGTCATGTGAGAATGAAGTCTGACATTCTCAGTAAAACATGTACATCCAACAAGGGCAGAGACTGTCAGTTGATTCCTTTGTGTTCTACTGCAGCTTCCCAGAGTGTTCTAAAGAACAACTAGAGTGCTAACAGCCTTACTTATGACAAAAGTATGGCACACCTGAAGCCATCTTGATTGGAATAAACTGGTAACACTTAAAACATTTAATTTAAAAAGGAACAAAATGATGGGGTTCATCTTGTCATAGAAATTATGGTTAGTGCTCGGGAAAGAAAAATTAGGTCATGTTTCAAGTGTGATCTCAAATATCTTCCTGTTATATTTCAACAGGAGCAGCCTGTCAGTTGATGCCTTTGTGTTCTACTGCAGCTTCCCAGAGTGTTCTAAAGAACAACTAGAGCGCTAACAGTCTTACTTATGACAAAAGTATGGCACACCTGAAGCCATCTTGATTGGAATAAACTGGTAACACTTAAAACATTTAATTTAAAAAGGAACAAAATGAGGGGGTTCATTTTGCCATAGAAATTATGGTTAGTGCTGTAGAAAGAAAAATTAGGACATGTTTTAAGTGAGATCTCAAATATCTTCCTGTTATATTTCAACAGGAGCAGCCTGTCAGTTGATGCCTTTGTGTTCTACTGCAGCTTCCCAGAGTGTTCTAAAGAACAACTAGAGTGCTAACAGCCTTACTTATGACAAAAGTATGGCACACCTGAAGCCATCTTGATTGGAATAAACTGGTAACACTTAAAACATTTAATTTAAAAAGGAACAAAATGAGGGGGTTCATTTTGCCATAGAAATTATGGTTAGTGCTGCAAAAAGAAAATTTAGTGCATGTTTTAAGTGAGATCTCAAATCCTCTTCTATTTCATTAGAAAATTCTGACATGCAGACTGAAACAATCACTTTCAATACCAGCAGTAGACTTCCAGTTAACTCCTTGGTGAGCAGTAGCTTTACTACAGTGATCTAATGAACAACTAGAGTAATAACATTCTGAATTTATGGCAAATGTGTGACACATCTGAATGCCTTCTTGATGGAATCAAAGTAAAAAACTGAAAGCATTTCCTACTGAGGAGACTGCAGTAAATGAGGAAATTAGGAAACTTCATAACAAAGAAGTCTTCCAAGATGGCCACCAGTGAAAAAAGAGCCCAAATGTAGCACAAATATTACCCAGATGTAGCCCACATATAGCCCAATGACAAAAGTGTGCAAAACACTTTTTATTTTTAGTTTTTTGCAGTTTTATGTAGTGCAGACTGGTCAGGTATTGGAGCGTTGCATCTTAAAACATGACCCCCTACACTACAAAAACACCACTGCACTACCCTAAAGCCTAAAACACTACCCCAGCACGACCCCCTACACTACACAAGCACCACTGCACTATCCTAAACCCTAAAACACTACCCCCAGCATGACCCCCTACACTACACAAACACCACTGCACTACCCTAAACCCTAAAACACTACCCCAACACCACTGCACTAACCTAAATCCTAAAACACTACCCCCAGCACGACCCCCTACACTACCCAAACACCACTGCACTACCCTAAAACATGACCCCCTACACTACACAAACACCACTGCACTACCCTAAACCCTAAAACACTACCCCAACACCACTGCACTAACCTAAATCCTAAAACACTACCCCCAGCACGACCCCCTACACTACCCAAACACCACTGCACTACCCTAAACCCTAAAACACTACCCCAACACCACTGCACTAACCTAAATCCTAAAACACTACCCCCAGCACGACCCCACACACTACACAAGCACCACTGCACTACCCTAAACCCTAAAACACTACCCCCAGCATGACCCCCTACACTACACAAACACCACTGCACTACCTTAAACCCTAAAACACTACACCCAGCACGACCCCTACACTACCCAAACACCACTGCACTACCCTAAAACATGACCCCCTACACTACACAAACACCACTGCACTACCCTAAACCCTAAAACACTACCCCCAGCACGACCCCCTACACTACACAAGCACCACTGCACTACCCTAAACCCTAAAACACTACCCCCAGCACGACCCCTACACTGCCCGAACACCACTGCACTGCCCTAAACCCTGAAACACCAGCCCCTACACGACCCCCTACACTGCCCGAACACCACTGCACTGCCCTAAACCCTGAAATACATACCCTAGCACGACCCCCTACACTGCCCGAACACCACTGCGCTGCCCTAAACCCTGAAACACCACCCCCTTCACGACCCCCTACACTGCCCGAACACCACTGCACTGCCCTAAACCCTGAAACACCACCCCCAGCATGACCCCTACACTGCCCGAACACCACTGCACTGCCCTAAACCCTGAAACACTACCCCCAGCAAGACCTCCTACACTGCCCGAACACCACTGCACTGCCCTAAACCCTGAAACATCACCCCCAGCAAGACCCCCTACACTGCCCAAACACCACTGCCCTAAACCCTGAAACACCACCCCCAGCACGACCCCCTACACTGCCCGAACACCACTGCACTGCCCTAAACCCTGAAACACCACCCCCAGCACGACCCCCTACACTGCCCGAACACCACTGTACTGCCCTAAACCCTGAAACACCACCCCCTGCACGACCCCCTACACTGCCCGAACACTACTGCACTGCCCTAAACCCTGAAACACCATCCCCAGCACGACCCCCTACACTGCACGAACACCACTGCACTGCCCTAAACCCTGAAACACTACCCCCAGCAAGACCCCCTACACTGCCCGAACACCACTGCACTGCCCTAAACCCTGAAACACCACCCCCAGCAAGACCCCTACACTGCCCGAACACCACTGCCCTAAACCCTGAAACACCACCCCCAGCAAGACCCCTACACTGCCCGAACACCACTGCAGTGCCCTAAACCCTGAAACACCAGCCCCAGCATGACCCCTACACTGCCCGAACACCACTGCACTGCCCTAAACCCTGAAACACCACCCCCTGCATGACCCCCTACACTGCCCGAACACCACTGCACTGCCCTAAACCCTGAAACACCACCCCCAGCACGACCCCCTACACTGCCCGAACACCACTGCACTGCCCTAAACCCTTAAACACCACCCCCTGCACGATCCCCTACACTGCCCGAACACTACTGCACTGCCCTAAACCCTGAAACACCACCCCCAGCACGACCCCCTACACTGCACGAACACCACTGCACTGCCCTAAACCCCGAAACACTACCCCCAGCAAGACCCCCTACACTGCCCGAACACCACTGCCCTAAACCCTGAAACACCACCCCCAGCAAGACCCCCTACACTGCCCGTACACCACTGCACTGCCCTAAACCCTGAAACACCACCCCCAGCATGACCCCCTACACTGCCCGAACACCACTGCACTGCCCTAAACCCTGAAACACCACCCCAGCACGACCCCCTACACTGCCCGAACACCACTGCACTGCCCTAAACCATGAAACACCAGCCCCTGCACGACCCCCTACACTGCCCGAACACCACTGCACTGCCCTAAACCCTGAAACACCACCCCCAGCATGACCCCCTACACTGCCCGAACACCACTGCACTGCCCTAAACCCTGAAACACCAGCCCCAGCACAACCCCGTACACTGCCCGAACACCACTGCACTGCCCTAAACCCTGAAACACCAGCCCCAGCACGACCGCCTACACTGCCCGAAAACCACTGCACTGCCCTAAACCCTGAAACACCAGCCCCAGCACGACCCCCTACACTGCCCGAACACCACTGCACTACCCTAAACCCTCAAACACCAGCCCCAGCACGACCCCCTACACTGCCCGAACACCACTGCACTGCCCTAAACCCTGAAACACCAGCCCCAGCAAGACCCCTACACTGCCCGAACACCACTGCACTGCCCTAAACCCTGAAACACCACCCCCAGCAAGACCCCCTACACTGCCCGAACACCACTGCACTAAAGCCTGAAACACCACCCCCAGCAAGACCACCTACACTGGCCGAACACCACTGCACTGCCCTAAACCCTGAAACACCACCCCCTGCATGACCCCCTACACTGCCCAAACACCACTGCACTGCCCTAAACCCTGAAACACCACCCCCTGCACGACCCCCTACACTGCCCGAACACCACTGCACTGCCCTAAACCCTGAAACACCACCCCTCAGCACGACACCCTACACTGCCCGAACACCACTGCACTGCCCTAAACCCTGAAACACCACCCCCAGCACGACCCCCTACACTGCCTGAACACCACTGCACTGCCCTAAACCCTGAAACACCACCCCCTGCACGACCTCCTACACTGCCGGAACACCACTGCACTGCCCTAAACCCTGAAACACCACCCCCAGCACGACCCCCTACACTGCCCGAACACCACTGCACTGCCCTAAACCCTGAAACATCAACCCCAGCAAGACCCCCTACACTGCCTGAACACCACTGCCCTAAACCCTGAAACACCACCCCCTACACTGCACGAACAACACTGCACTGCCCTAAACCCTGAAACACCACCTCCAGCAAAACCCCCTACACTGCCTGAACACCATTGCTCTGCCCTAAATCCTGAAACACTAGCCCCAGCATGACCCCCTACACTGCCCAAACACCACTGCACTGCCCTAAACCCTGAAACACCACCCCCAGCACGACCCCCTACACTGTCCGAACACCACTGCACTGCCCTAAACCCTGAAACACCAGCCCCAGCAAGACCCCCTACACTGCCCGAACACCACTGCACTGCCCTACACTCTGAAACACCAGCCCCAGCAAGACCCCATACACTGACCAAACACCACTGCACTGCCCTAAACCCTGAAACACCAGCCCCAGCATGACCCCCTACACTGCCCGAACACCACTGCACTGCCCTAAACCCTGAAACACCAGCCCCAGCACGACCCCCTACACTGCCCGAACACCACTGTACTGCCCTAAACCCTGAAACACCAGCCCCAGCACGACCCCCTACACTGCCCGAACACCACTGCACTGCCCTAAACCCTGAAACACCACCCCCTGCATGACCCCCTACACTGCCCGAACACCACTGCACTGCCCTAAACCCTGAAACACCACCCCCTGCAGCACCCCCTACACTGCCCGAACACCACTGCACTGCCCTAAACCCTGAAACACCACCCCCTGCACCGCCCCCTACACTGCCCGAACACCACTGCACTGCCCTAAACCCTAAAACACCACCCCCAGCACGGCCCCCTTTACTGCTCGAACATCACTGCACTGCCCCAAACCCTGAAACACCACCCCCAGCATGACCCCCTACACTGCCCGAACACCACTGCCCTAAACCCTGAAACACCACCCCCTGCACGACCCCCTACACTGCCCGAACACCACTGCACTGCCCTAAACCCTGAAACAACACCCACTACACTGCCCGAACACCACTGCACTGCCCTAAACCCTGAAACACCACCCCCAGCACGACCCCCTACACTGCCCGAACACCACTGCACTGCCCTAAACCCTAAAACACCACCCCCAGCATTACCCCCTACACTGCCCAAACACCACTGCACTGCCCTAAACCCTAGAACACCACCCCCAGCACGACCCCCTACACTACCCGAACACCACTGCACTACCCTAAACCCTAAAATATTACCCCCAGCACAACCCCTACACTACCCGAACACAACTGCACTGCCCTAAACCCTCAAACACTCCCCCAGCACGACCCCCTACACTACCCGAACACCACTGCACTGCCCTAAACCCTAAAACACTCCCCCAGCACGACCCCCTACACTACCCGAACACCACTGCACTGCCCTAAACCCTAAAACACTCCCCCAGCACGACCCCTACACTACCCAAACACCACTGCACTGCCCTAAACCCTAAAACACTACCCCCACATGACCCCCTACACTACCCAAACACCAATGCACTACCCTAATCCCTAAAACACTACCCCCCGCATGACCCCCTACACTACCCTAAACCCTAAAACACTACCCCTGCACGACTCCCTACACTACCCAAAGACCACTGCACTACCCTAAACCCTAAAACACGACCTCCTACACTACACAAACACCACTGCACTACCCTAAACCCTAAAACACTACCCCGTACACTACACAAACACCACTGCACTACCCTAAACCCTAAAACACTACCCCCAGCAGTACCCCTACACTACCCAAACACCACTGCACTAACCTAAACCCTAAAACACTACCCCCAGCAGTACCCCTACACTACCCAAACACCACTGCACTACCCTAAATCACTACCCCCAGCACGACCCCCTACACTACCCAAACACCACTGCACTACCCTAAACCCTAAAACACTACCCCAGCACGACCCCCTACACTACCCAAACACCACTGCACTACCCTAAACCCTAAAACACTCCCCCAGCACGACTCCCTACACTACCCAAACACCACTGCACTACCCTAAACCCTAAATCTACCCCCAGCATGACCCCCTACACTACACAAAAACCACTGCACTACCCTAAACCCTAAAACACTACCCCCAGCACGACCCTCTTCACTACCTAAACACAACTGCACAATTTGTTACAGGCGTTGCAACGCAGGCCTGTGGTGCTTACTGGAAGTACCTAGTGGGCTAGTTGGGCCCCAGGGACCCTCAGGATTCAAGGTGACCTAATCCCCCAACTTAAAACGCACCACGGGGCGCGTTTGCACAGTGGTGAAGGGAGGGGCGGGGCCTCAGGTGACATGTGCGCAAACACGCCCTGTGGTGCATTTTAAGTTGGGGAATTAATTCCCTTTGAATCCTGAGGGACCCTGGGGCCAACTAGCCCACCAGGTACCTTCAGTAAGCACAACAGAGTTGCGTTGCAGAGAGGTGAAAAAAGGTGCGTGGCCTCGGGACGCCTCTCTGCAACTCAGCTCTGTGGTCCTAACTGTAGGTACCTGGGGGGCTAGTTGGGCCCCAGGGACCCTCAGAATTCAAGGGGACTTAATCCCGCAACTTAAAACGCGCCACGGGGTGCGTTTGCACACATGTCACCTCAGGCCCCCCTTCACCACTGTGCAAACGCACCCTGTAGCGCGTTTTAAGAAATGGCTAACCCTGCCCAGTGCCTTATTGCGTAGC
>CAWUFW010021608.1:0-116411 GCA_963921515.1 Calotriton arnoldi
TTTGTACTCTCCTCTTGTCTTTGTTCTGACCGTCCTTCCCTCTCTGAGTTTTTTGATGAACCCTGAAAGGAACGAGAGGAACGTGTATCAGTATCCTGATACCTGTCAGGTTTCCTAATATTATCCCTCTTCCTGAGGTTATACGTCCTTTCAGAGGGCTCCTGTTAGGGAGACCTGCCTCGGGATTTAGATCTGCTGTCTTTAGACTTTTGTTGCTTTTTATTTTCCCACTTCTTTTTAGAAGAAGAAGGTGTCTGCTTTGTAGTGTCCTTTTCAGAACTGCCCACCAGTTGTGGTTTTAATGCTTTCCCACCTAAGCTGTCTCTGCCTAGTTCTGCATATGCAGTTTCAATTATTTTGGGTACTTCGTGTTGTTGATCTACTGGACTGAACTCCCTTAGGCGTTGGCGGATCACCACTGAAGCTGCTTCCCCCTTAATGTTAGCTAGTATTATGGCTGATACCTGTTCGTAGTTACCTAGTAGCTTCATCCCTAAATTAAGGGCAGGCTCTGCTCCGTACTCATTTTGTATCTGTCTCAATACGTCAGGTACTACTGCTAATGACGGGATACCATGTGTTCTGGTATATATGGCAGCAAAGACTGTACCCCAAGAGCTGCAGTCCTCTATTTGTGGTGTGATCCCCATGGGCAAGCAGATTGTTAGTATTCTGTGTTTATCACAGGTGGTAGTTTTCGGGAATACTGCCTCAAGCTGAGTTATTTTCTGAGCTATCCAGAACGGTATTTGTTCGCATTTTGCGGGCATTTTGCCCATTACAGCGTGTAATGTTTGAGGAGTCATTTTATTTCCTGTACCCTGAGCTGGAGTACTATTTGCTGCACCTGGTGCAGGTTGGATTGTTAAAGTCCTCATGACAAATTGTGTCAGGTTTCTGTAGATTTTAATTAAATCTGTGTGTTGTACGAGTAAGTCTCCTGGAGGCATTGTGGCAATGTCAGGATGTGGTGTGTAGGCCGCTAATATTGGCCATGTGGCTCCGTCTCCTCCGAGTGGGCCTAACCTTGCTCTTCCTTGTACGTGGGGTAGGGTGCCATTAAACCAGTAATAATGTTCCTGGTAAGTGAGTGGAATCTCTATGTCCTCAAACGGACAATATTCCTGTGGTGCATCTCCTTCTATATAGTAGTGAAATGTATTTGTTACTGCATTTGCTGCTGGGAGTGTAACCCATGAATAGAATACCTCTGTTTTGTTTGATTCGTGTGCCTCAATCACGAAAACTACCACGCCACTCCTGGCTTGTAAACCATTTTCTAATAGTCTTAGGGTGACTGTCCTTCTGAATTTTGGTGCAATCTGTATTGCATCTGCATGATCTTCTTCCTCGTCTGACAGGGGCAGTGGCATTCGTAGTGGAACTAAGACAGCGGTAGTCATCGTGTATAGAACACAGACTAATGTTTCAAAGAAACTATGATAAGGTTTTAGGCACAATTTTAGGAACACTATGTCCTTTCAAGCTTGAATAACCAACAGCCAATAAATAGTTTTTTCGGACTACTCAGCTGCGGTGGATTTTGTGCCCACCCACTCCAGATGTCTCTGGGGTTTTGTGAGTAGGTTCTCTGAGAATAGCATGTTATGTTATGTTATGTTATGTTAATTAGATTTTTAGAGCGCAGCGATTACCCTGAGGTGACCTGGCGCTATGCACTGCCTGCAAGTTAACGGGAAGTATAATCAATGAGTGAACAACCAGGTCTTCAGTCCCTTCCTGAAAGAAAGAAGATCCGCTGCATTCCTCAGATGGAACGGCAGATCATTCCAAGCCTTGGATGTGCATGTGATAAAACTCCTGCCTCCCCAGCTAGCCTTTTTAAATTTGGGGATTTGGACATTTTTTGCTCCTGTGGACCGAAGAGTCCTCCCAGGAATATACCATTTAAACTTTTGCCTCAGATGGTCAGGGCCTATTCCATTAAGGGCTTTGAAGGCGATACAAAGGGCCTTAAAACGTACCCTTTGTTTCACAGGAAGCCAGTGTAGTTGAATTAATTCTTTTTAACAGAGACAAATTTAGGTGTCCCTGACAACAGCCTCGCTGCCGCGTTTTGTGCTATCTGAAGCCTGTTAGTATGCTGTTTTTGGGCATTCAGAAAGAGGCTGTTGCAGTAATCCAGACGTGCCATAACAAGCACCGTGACCACTGTCCTGAGGTTTCCTACTGAAAGATAAGGCTTTATTTTCCTTATAATTCTGAGTATCAGAAAACAGGCGGATACCACGGAACTTATATGCTCACTAAACGTGAGTCTATTGTCTACGGACACCCCCAAATTTTTGCTTTCAGGGCAGGGGTGGGGCAAATGCCCAAATCTGCTGGCCACCAATCTGGCATGACTGAACTACTCAGATTCTACTGTTAAATAAGTACCCAACCAACGTTGGTAGCGCCATGTCGTGTAGTTCCTATAGTACCCATGCAGGACCTGTGCGTTTGGATAACATAAACTGCAGGTTTGGTGGCAGACTGACTCTGTGTCCCCCACCGCGTATGTTAGCCTGTTTTGCATTAGCTAGCTCACAGTGCCACTAGAATCTCCTCTTATCGGGGAGAGATTAGTTTCTGGCAACATTAGATCCTCACAACCCTGATCCCTCAGAATCGTGGAAACAACGTACTACTTTTCGCTCAGTCACTCGTGCTTACTTATTCGGTTTGTCTCAGAGAGTTACACAGAATAAACAATATGGGCGTTTCAATAAGTATTTATTGAACAGTTGTTATTCTAGTATAGAATATATGTGCTGCAGCAACCAGCAGACAGTAGCAGAGATATATTATCAGCAGTACGATAAAAGTGAAAGGATAGTATGGTTCTACCATATTGCAATAATAATGGTTACATACATGAATATATAAAATGCATTATAAAAGTGCGCATACTCCTACGATGCCTAACTAGATGTACCTAAGGGTACCTAGCATGTGTGTAGGTCTGAAAGCCTAAGAGCCAAGAATCCCTCTAGGATTTAGTCGAACCCCATTACCTGAAGAGAGAGAGTGTGGGACCCCGTCCTGGTCTCGAGTTGGACACCCAGCAAGGGCTGTGTTAGACCGCTGTCAGCTGGAGCGACTGCATGCAGGAGCCTCAGCGTCTCTGGTCAGTGTGTCGCATGGACGTCTCGGTTCCCTCTATCATACCGTGGCAAGATGTGGTGTATTTATACCCTAAAGTGTCTCGTCCATCAGTATGGTTTGTATTGGTCTTTGTTAGACATGAGGAAGACGTCAGGGGTGAACTTTGTACATACATATTATGCAGGAGATTTAGCTGGTGAATGCTCATGCATAATTTATGAGTACATTGTAGGCCTGTGTTTGGGAAAAACCCTTCAGTGTTCAAACCACAGACTAGATAACGTTCAACCCTCAGTGTTCGTTGTGTACTGTAGGGAACTAATGTAGGTGAAAGATCATGCCTATATTAGGACATAGGAGATCATGACTATAATAGGGCATATACGATTATGACCATAATAGGGCATATACGTCTATATTAGGATATATATATGAACATGTCTATATTAGGGCATATATGAACATGTCTATATTAGGGCCTCTATATGAAACATAACAGCAGTATTTCACTATCATGACAAGTTACACACATCAGTACATGTCCTACCTTTCACATACACTGCACCCTGCCCAGGGGGTACCTGGGCCTACCATAGGGGTGACTAACATGTAAGAAAAGGGAAGGTTAGGGCCTGGCAAGCGGGTGCCATTGCCAAGGTGATATGGCAGTTAACAACTGTGCACAGACACTGCAGTGGCAGGTCTGAGTTACCTTTTCAGAGCTACTCATGTGGGTGGCACAATCAGTGCTGCAGGCCCACTAGTAGCATTTGATTTACCAGCCTTGGCACACTTAGTGCACTTTACTAGGGACTGACCAGTAAATCAAAATATGCCAATCAGGGAAAACCAATCATAATATCAATTTAGCACAGATAGCATATGCACTTTAGCACTGATTAGCAGTGGTAAAGTGCCCAGAGTCCTAAAACCAACAAACACAGGTCAGGAAAAAATAGGAGGAAGAAGCAAAAAGTTTGGGGATAACCCTGCAAAAAGGGCCAAGTCTATCAGTACTTGATCCAGTTATTTAGAGCCCATAGTAGGCCACACCCCGAGACATCTAGAAAAAGGCCTCGACCACCAGCTGTGGGGTACAGAAGCTCCTGCTTGTCATGCGGCCCTCTGAAAGGGGTTCTGACACTATATTTCTTACACATCCTATAAATATTATTCCCAGAGACTCTCATCCTGCCACTGTCAGCTGGAAACCATGGAATATACTTTAACCACATCATGCACTTGGAAACCTTCATCACTTCCACAGCTGTTAGGTACCACTTTTAAATAATCTGTAAAATCTAACCTAATGTTTTTTTCCTTGAAGACAAAATGCCAATATTCACCGTAGTCATCAGCAAATTACACTATTGCTATAGTTATTTGGTATGTCTCCTCTGTACTCATTGTCATCATTCAACACAGTTCTAATCTCTACCATACAGACTCTATAACCTCATCAGGCACAATCCTACATTAGAAAACAATCATCACACTGGGTGACAATCAGCTAAAAGCTTAATTAGATACAGGATGAAATGGTGTTCTTCATACAGATCGAATAAAATTAAAAGATGGTTTCATTCTACTCCAATATGTATAATGAGGCAGGCAGGCTTTCGATTCTGCAGCTATCTCTACATCCTGGTTACGTGCAAATATTGCACTCTTTTTGAAAATGGCTACTTGTATACATTCATTATTTCCTTCCCGTTTGTCATGTGACCATGGTGGCTTTATCTGGGAAAGATCAGCTGTTGACCACATCAATTTAATTACTGCTCGATGTTACACCATTTGGAGCTATTCTTCTTGATGCTGAACAAGCATTTTACAGGGTTTCCTGGGATATTTTGTGGGAAGTGATGGAAAAATATAAATTTCCTTTAAATTTCATGAGATCTATATCAAACATCATTACTCATACTCTGTTGTAGCTTTTTGTTTGAATTGGTCACTCTCGCATACTTTCAATATTGAACGTGGAACTTGTCATGCTCGCCTGTTATCCCCAGTTTATTTGCTCTATACATAGGATTATTTATTTTAGCTGTAATAAATGGAACGGATAACTACATTATATTATCAGTCAAATTCTGTCAAATTACATGCATACACAGATTATATTGATGTGTCACTTTCGGCTCTCATAGCGATGTAGGTCTTACAGCACAATTGGATACCTTTTCAGGGTACAAACTAAACGGTGATAAAATACCAGTGTTTCTGACCAATATCACCTCTAGAAATTCACCTGCAAAATTTGTTGATGAATAATTAGGGGTGAAGATCCCTGCTGATTACAAAAATGTATAGTCGATCAATTTTGAGCCTCTCCCGAACAAGACAAGGCTCTTTCAAAAAATTTGCCAAAACTTGTGACTATCATTATTTGACAGGGTTAGATTTGTTAAAATGTTAATTCTCCTAGGTTTTTTTAATATCTGTTTTGAACATGAC
Organism: Calotriton arnoldi; assembly: GCA_963921515.1. NCBI lineage: Eukaryota > Metazoa > Chordata > Amphibia > Caudata > Salamandridae > Calotriton > Calotriton arnoldi. The sequence goes on from CAWUFW010021608.1 coordinate 5,569, forward strand.
ATACTCAACTTCTCTCTCCTCCTTCAAAACCTTCAGGGTTGTATAACCTCATTCAATGGCAGTGAAGTCAATCATGAAGGGCTTGCAAGAAATTACAGTACTACTTGCTGCCTTGGGAAGCAGAATTGTTCAAGCTTTGAGTTGTACAATTACTGGAATCTCATACATTTCACAATGTATTTTTAACTCTTTGTAAGTACATGGGGTCTGCTTGCAGAAATATAAGCATTCTCAATTTGTAAACGGGTGAAATTAAAGACTACTGTGAAAACAGGATTATTCCCAGCCAATAAGTAGTCTATCACAAGTAATAATATTACTGATATTGTTAAGTTCAATAAAGGTTTCAGTCATTTAAACCTGAGCTCATCTCCTTTTAGCTATGACAAAGAGCAGACAGGCTTACTCAAGAAAATGTGTAAAACATTTAGAAATACCAAGACAGTTAAAAAGTGGAAAACACCCGACAATAAAAATCCCACTCCAATTTATAAAAATAAAGACAAATGTAATCAACAAAATGATACTACAGCGACAAAAATCCAATAAGGGGAGCTGGAGATGTGAATTTTTAAATATTTAAATGAAAATCGCACCAACCGTGGTCATCTGGCTGTGCATGACTGAGACTTAAGCACAATTTAAGACTGACTGCAATGGGGAGCGTGTTTGATACAGAAACCAGGTTCATCCCAGTCATAAGTTTTACCTTCTGACTTAGTGAGGCAAGTCAGCAGTCTGTGGCCGAGAATGGCTCCATGAGACTTGATAACCGTTGGGCGATGACACCGTGAAGCGGGAAAGCTCAGAGTGGGAGAAATTCAACATTTGCGCCTAAGGAAGGTCCTTCACTGTTCAGATAATTTAGACATCTTCACCCAATGAAGATGTCTACATTCAGACTTTGTCACTTTTTTGGAGCTCAGGCTCCTATAGTGGGGCAAGGCCGAAAGCTGTAGCTGAACAGAATTACACAAGGCCAGATGCCTACTCTGCAAAATCCCTCTGATATTGATTTGCTACTGCCGAAAAGCTCAGAGTAGGAGCAACCTAAATCTTTTGCCCAGAGACAAAGCACCATTGTCGGATTGACTTGACAGTTTTTCTCGGTCCTCCAGTAGCCTTCTTAGCCAAAAAGTGTCGAAGTCCTAGATAGTTGTTAGGAGGAGGATACTTTGATAGAGCCAAGGGGCCCAGGACCTCACATACAGAACTTTGGGGTCAAGATTCACTCCAGCACAAGCCACCATCAGTGTCCATAGCAGGCCCAGTTGGAACTGATCAGCTGGAAACTTCAGAAAAGGGGTTCTACCAGCCTCTTTTGTGCCTGTAGTTTAACAGGAGGTCATCCAACAGACTCTTAGAGTCTACTTCTTTGTCCGGGGTACAAGTGGGAGCATATCCAGCCTTTCAGGTCTCCTCACAGGTCTCATAAGCAGGTACAGTTCTTCAAAGGTTTAGTAGTGTTCTGAAAAGGGTACCCAGGGGTGGCACATTTATGACTGACACTACCCTGTTGGTGGGGGTGACTCCTGGCCCTTCCCTAATTAATGGAAAAAGGTTCCCTGGGTAAGCCCTTTGCAGCAGTTCTTGTGTGCCTTACTGCAAATAATGCCACTGTGCCCTGACTACATAAATTCAACATGGCAGAAACTTTCTTACCCTGTGCAGAGCTCCTATGCCCAACCTTGTGGTGGTCGAGGGAAATAAGCAGCCCGTCCTCTGTGGTCACCCAACACTAATTCTGGGGCAGCTCCTCTCCTACTGGGATTGGTCCCTGGCTGACTAGTGGGACAAAGGAGGGCGAGACCCAGGTGTTAGCTACATCTGCCTGTGACAGGGTAGGCCTCTTTTTAGTTAATTAAGTTCCTGGCATTCCCCAGACGGTCATCCTGTCAGAGGAACAGAACATCTACCCACACCCAAGGCCTATGTCTCAGCTCTGGGAGAAAGTTCAAACCTCATCAAAGAGGCTATTCAGCTCCTGGGGGACAGTTGGAAGCTCATGCATATGGGCTTCTGGAGCCGTTAGATGAGGGAAAGGTGATTTTTCAAAAGTAACTGTTGAAAAATATTTATTACGAATCTGACTTTATCAGTGAATAAGACTTGTAATAAATATTTTCAGGTGTCCAAGAATTAACTTTGTGTCTGGTTCCTAGGTGAAAATATCATTAATAATTTTAATTTTGTATCCCAATACTATGGAACAGCGAACACTGCTACAGTCAAAATAGCTTCTAGATCCTTGTCACTGTAAAAATATGTAACACTAAACATTTACATGTCCTTCTTTTAATGCCATGCACTCTGCTTTATGGTCCTTCAAGGCCTATTCAGGGGTGACTTACAATATTTAAAAGGAGGGTTTAAGTCTTTCTAAAGGGGTTGTTTTGACAGGTTGAAAATGAAGTTTTAAATGTGCACAGACAGGCTACAATAGTAAGACTGCAGTCATGTTTTGCACTGTTACTCTAGTGGTCCACTAGCATTTAACTTACAGGACCTAGGTGACCTTTGTACCATATACAAGGAACATATAGGTAAGTTAAATAGGCAAATTAGGAGTGCAGCCAATTTCGACATGTTTCAGGGTTTCAGAGCACATGTATTGGGGCCTGATTAGCAGGAACCCAGTGCACAGAGCCAACAAATCAGCAAATAACAAATAGGGGTGATCATGCAAAAATAGGCATTTTTCTTCAACTACGCAGTATGATACAGCAAAGATCAGGACCTATGCACAACCTCCCACAAGACACCACTTTGGGGGAGCCCCATTTTTTAATAACTATTGCAGATAAACTTTCAGCTCATTGGTTAGAGTAATGTGATATCAGCATAGGCCAGTTAATACAAGGTAATTGCTTGTTAGTTTCACTGAGTTAAGACTAGAGCACTTTAAAACATTAATGCCTAGGAATGGTTTAAATATTCACACCTCATGAAATGCTCCAAGACACACTATTTTACAGATTTCATTAATGAGCCTACTCCTGTAGTTTTCACTTTTCTGCAGCCTTATTTGATCCCAGTATATTACACACAACAAGAGAGAACACTATGACAGGATTTGGTAAACTGGCATCTTCTTGGTCAAAAGATTTACAACAGAATATTACTGATGGGTTTGTCAGCAACACACTTGTTTCCATTAAACAGTACTTCAGACCAGCCAAATATTCAACCATTTTGAACCATGTTTAAGAATTCCTCTACTCCATACTGACTCCGTAAAAAGTGGTTTTAGACAAACTTCAACTTCTTCCAGGCAAATGATACTGATTACTACTCTATGTTTGTGTCATGTAATGCTTCATAACTGTTAGACCTGTCATCCTTAGGATGGTCTTCCCCCACAGACAGCCGCAAACACAGGAAGGGTGGGTGAGACAGAGAACTCATCTGCATTCATCTACATTCTGATAGCTCTTCCTGGGCAGGAAGAGAGAGGGGAAGCTGACTTCATATACCTGATTAGCAGTGTCCTGTTTTCCACAGAAAGGGCTGAATGCCCCCACAGATAGCCTGACAGGCAGGGCAGGGATAAAAGAAGGCCTGTGCATTTCAAGGACCTGTTTTGAAGTCACCCCACTTCAAAGGCACATTTTAGAATAAGAACTGGGGATCTGACCCTACCAAGACAGTACACTACTGGACCTGTGAAGAACTCTGCCAGTAGTAAAGACAGCTGTGCTACAAGGATTGCCACTATGCTTTACTGATGCTCTGAAGGAACTGCATTTCTATTTTGCTGAGCTGCCCTGCTGCCTGCTGATCTCTGCCCTGCTGAGGACAAGGCCTGGACCCATCTCACTTGAACCCAGAGTAACTCCAAGGGCTTGCTGGCTTGCACCCTGTTCTGAAGTCTCAGAGCCATCAAAGACTTCCTTCAACTCAGCAACAGCACCTGGACTCTGCCATCTGTGAGTCCTGCCCAGTCAAATGGGGCCAATCCAGTCCTGGGCCTTTGAAAGGTGATTTCTGAAGTCCAGAATCATCAAAATTAATGCAGTGATATTTGTGCGCCAATCAGAACTGACACATTGCCCTTTGAAGCCAGGGCAGGGGCCGATTGACGACATCGCCTTGATGGACTGCACGGCTCGGCGACGACAGACTGCGCTGCTCAACAACAACGCAGCACCTGCATCATAAAGGGGTCATCTACAAAGCCTTCATCGACTGTGTGGATTGGCGCCGACGCTTCGCCTCCACAGGATTGACGCGGCACCTTCTTGACTCCTCGCATTGAGTATTTGACGTAAATGTTTGCTCCATCCAAGGTACTTTTTCGGCGGGACCTGAGTAAGTCATGTAGCCAGCCTGCCCTCCACTTCTGTCAGCCTTAACTGTGGAACTACCCTAGTCTAGCGCGACTTCAAGTAACCCCTAAGCGCTATTTGACTCTAAGCACTACTTTTGATTTATTTTTTAAAACGTCATAACTTCGGTTCTACTTATTGGATTTTTTTTGTTTTGGTCTTGAGTTTCTCATAAAAATATTCTCTATTTTTCTAAACCTGTGTGGAGTATTTTTGTGGTGTTGTCAATGTGTTACTGTGTGTGTGTGTGTGTATTGCACAAATACTTTCCACATTGCCTCTTTTGATAAGCCTGACTGCTTTGTGACAAGCTACCAGAGGGTGAGCACAGGTTATCTTTTAGTGTGCATTTAGCTTACCCTGACTAGAATGGTGGTTGCTGCTTGTACAGGGTGCATATTATGACAACCAGAAATTCCATTTCTAACAATAACATTTCTAGAATTATTTTTATTTGAAAATCAAATTAATCTCTCCGTTTTTTTATATCCCCTTGCCATGTTTTGTTTTCTTTGGGTGGAATTCAGATACATCTGTTCCTTCAAAGCTTCATTGACTAATTCCTAACATAATTGCAGTTATTCGATTATTGCTAGGTTTTTCTTGGTTATAACAACTAGATCCTGCACAACCTTCATTTGAGCAGGGAGAAGTACACTCTTATACCAACCAAGGCTCTATGTCCCTGAGGTCAGAACTTGCTGGTTGGGACTTACTCTCACAAAGGCCAGCAGAGGGGACCAGGTCAGGTCCAGTTGGTTCTCGTCAGCTGAAAAGCAGGGAAGGCCTCTGGAAGCTAGTTGTGTCCCTGTAGCTCAAACAGGAGATCAGTCAATAGACTCTTGGAGTCGCTTCTGGGGCCTTGGTTCAAGGCAAGGAGGTTCATCTTCCTTCTTCAAACACCAGGGCAGTCCTTCTTCTTCTGAATCCTCTCCGTTACAGGGGTTTTCTGATTTCATGATCTGGGGCTGCCACTTTTATGCCCAGTGCAGTCTGTGGGCGGGAGAACCCCTTTGTTTACCTCTAAAACATGTGCTAGTCAGTTCTTCCCCTTCCCCTGAGTTTGGCTTCAGCCTGTCTAGTGAAACAAAGGACAGACAGGCCCAGATGAGAGCTACATTTGACAGTGACATGGTAGGCTTCTTCCGAGTTCAGGAAGGGGCTGGGTACAACCCTCAGGCTATCCTTTTCAGCTAATAAAGGGGCAGGGTACAACCCCTAAAGTCATCCAGCTCAGGAGAGGAACACCCTTCCCTCCCCACGGCCCTCTTGTCCACAGTCTGGGATGAATACACATTACACCACAGAAGAGCCATTAACAGGTGATCCTGGACACTGTCAGAAAAGGCATATTTTTGCTTAGGCAGGAAAATGGCAACTTACTAAAAGTGGCATTTTTTAAATAGTATTTTAAAATCAAACTTCACGATTAAAGTGGATTTTTAAAAATTGCAATTAAAATGATTAGAAGAAAGATTAATTTAGCTGTTCCCAAACTGAAGTTAGCACCTATAAAATGTAATTAGGTTCCAATGTAAATATGTATATGTGCGATAAATGTTTGTGCTTTCTTGTATTGCGACTTACTAACCAGTTATACCAGCAACCCCTTTTAAGTTATCCATCCAAATTCGTGCTTGCTATGTACAGCATTTGTTATAAAAATTCTCCATCTGCTGTTTTAAAAATGTATAATAACATTTTTAAACATTCACCTCAGTTTCATGGCTCACTTTCTTAACACCTCCCTGGGAAAGCTCATTACTCCCTCCTGGGTGTCATGCAAAACTGAGGGCAAACAAAACAACATTTCTGCTGTCATAAGTAATATGTCTGCATACACAACCTCTTCACAGGGCTATTACAAGGGAGACCAGAGGGAACATTAAGATGCAGGCCCCATTAATCTTCAGGCAGCACACTCCTGCTGAAGTTGTATTTGAACGGAAATGGGTTCTGCCCATCAAATCCACACTGATTTTTTGCTTTTTGACCACCTGATTTTTGACCTTTTACTGTGGGTGAGCCTCACAACTGGTGACTCACCCACGGTAAACTCATGGTAAATGGACTGCTAGTGTCCGCTTTTAAGATAAGGCTGCAGTGACAGAGCAAGGGTAAGGAGAACTTGGCTGGTAAAGCGTGAACGCATGTGCACATGCGTGTCCATACGTGTGAGGGCTAAGCATGGGAGACTCTTGGTGTGCGCAGCCCGGTAACTGCCCAAAGGTAGCCTGGCACAGAGGGGACTCTGCAGGATTGGATATTGACCTTGGGTAGGCCTCATAATGTTAGTGTACATTCATAGGGAAAGTCAATGTGGTTTACTGTCTTGTCTGCAGTGACACTTCATTATACAGCAATGGGGAGGGCTGCCTTACAGTGCAGCTTTGCCTCTCTTTAGCCTATAGAGACCAGTGACATGTCAAATTGGGCATAACCTTTATGAGTAAACCAATTCTGCAAGTTCTAAAAGGTATCTGTACTGCTTATGGGTCATCCAGGAATGTCATATTTCTCTGGCTCAGCTAAGGATCAGAGTCCAGGCCTTTTGTCACCCTGCTGTTCTAAGTTAATTACATTTCTCTCTGGCAGCAGGAACAAAGGCCTCCCCACACAAAGGAAGCAATTAACAGCACTTGACACAGCTCCTGAGGAGGAAAGGGATGGAGATGAAAGATCTGCATCAATCAATCAGCTTTCACACTGTGCCAGGGATGGGCCTGCCCAAGCCCACTGAACAAAGGAGGGAGCATAGACCTCTAGAGCCAACACAGGAGGGGGTTCCCTTTGAAGACCCAGGCAGGGATGTCAGTGAGGGGCGGAGCTGAGGCCCCAAGATCAAATGTGGCAAGTGACTCCTAGGTGACACCATTTTGACATGTCCCAGCAGGCCAAGCAGGAGAGTTTTGACGGGGGCAGAGAGGTGATGTGGCACCCCAGGATAGGCCAGAGGTTTCTCACTTCTGGAATCTACCGCCCCCACTTAAAAGGTCTTACATAAAGGGGACAGCTCTCGCTTGAATTGTGACTTTCTGCTGAACACTGGAACTGGAGGCAGAAGCCATGGACAATTGGAAGAGAGAACTCCTTGGTGGCCATCTGGACTAAGGACTCTGACTTCAGTTGACCCCAGGACCAGTAGGGCTCTCCCTGGGACCAGGGAAGCTGGTCCCCTTACACCCCATGAGGACTAGTAGGGGAAAGAGTGGGGTTCGGTGGCAAAGAGGAGAGAGGCCCAGAGGAAACCATGGACAACATCTGGTGCAGTGAGCCAGTGGAAGAAGCTCCCTGCAAGGGTTGCCACCTTAGAGGCCTAAGGAAAGTGCTCCAGGTGACGAGGGCTCGCCGCTAGGAGTAAAACAAGCCCAAAATCATGAAAAATGGCCCAACAAGGCCCAAGATATTAGCAGGAGAAGGATTTTTACCTTTCACCACCAGTCTGATCCCAGAGCACGTAGAGGTCCGCTGCCTGGCTGTTTGAAACTCCCTGGGTGGGCCAGGGCCCCGGGGTCACTGTACAAATGATCATTTTATGTTTCAATGCAGGGAGGGGGCGTGCATATGGCCCCCTCTCCAGACTTCTGGAAGCCTGGTGGCCCCAACCCCCAGGACAGTTTATGGAGGGGGACCCGGACCCAACTCTGTGCCCTCTATGTCAGAAGAGAATGGGGGAGCCTTGTCGCGCTTCCCCGGCAGAAGAGAGAAGAGGGGATGGAGCCTACAATTTCTCCCTGGGCCCCTGCAGCAATGAGAGGAGTTGGGGGAGTGTCTCCAGACTCACCCACCCGTTGTGGGCCTGCCTCGCTCACCATGCCTGTGTTTGGGGGAGCAGGCGGCCACCGTAGAATCCAGCCAGCAGTGCAGAAGAGACCTGACGGCTCCCAAGGCACCACGGAGCAGTGCTGCCTATGCGGGGAGCCAGCAGGACAGGGAGGGGGTGGGCTCCCTCATCTGCCTCTAACATCTAAAGGCGAGGGGGTACCTGGGTGGGACCGGGCACCCCCAAAAACAAAAGGAAAGGCGGCAGTGCTCTCAGACGCAGTGGGAGAGCCACTCACTGAATATTCACTGCTCCCGAGGGAGCGCCCAAAGTGCCCTGAGGGGCCTGAAGCTGATTTGACCATTTCCACAGCTTGTGATGGCTTCAAAACAGTAAGGTGACCACCAGTGACACAAAAAGAGTCTGGGAATCTGCAGAAGTGCCACAGCTTCCCCCCAGTGGCCCAAGAGATGCTTTAAAAAGTACTGACCCTAAGTCTGCACAGTTTAAAAGGAAGGACCAACCTTGTATTCTCTTCATTTTTCAAGCACTCCCCAGGCTGGAGCATTTGCTTTTCAGCTGGGAGTACAGAGCCCTCTAGGGGTGAGGTCTAGGGCTACAATTACTGTGGCCTAAAGGTGTCTAAATGGAGTACATGTTGTACAGTGCCCTCTAGGGGTGAAATTTATGATTTCATGATTTGTGATCCAAATGTGAAGCTCTCTAGGGGCCAAATGTGAAGCTCTCTAGGGGCTGTTTCTTTTATAATTTCTTTTCAATTGTGACAATTATATGAAAACAACACAGACCCATAGGAAGTTCATTTGTAAATGCTTTACTGAAATAATAATGCCAACAGTGACTATTGCTCACAGTGTATATGCTTTATTAGCAGTAGTAAGTGCCTTGACACATTGTTAATTTTTATATTTGCCTTTACTTTTAAAATGATGACGTTTTGACATGTGATTTATTGCTCTTGGAGCATTGACTGAGTCAATGTACTTACCTGATGTGGTTGTAGGACACCTATGGAGGGTCTGAGGGGATTACGCAATGTCATCAAAAGGTATTCTCATCGGCCTTATGTATATTTGTGAATTACTGCAGAGTATTGAGTAGTGTTTGTGTAATAAATTAACTTTTCCTTTTTCAAAAGAAAAAGCACAGACTGGCCACCATTTTGTGGGTGTTATTATTGTGTGCCAGTGAATGGTGATTACTAATTCACACCACCTCCCTTGAGTAAGCCTTGGACTGCTCTGCTCCACTACCCTAAAAGAGTCAAACACTACAATGGGGTGTTCGGTTCCCAGTGGAGGACAAATGTGAACCCATTACTTGTGTAAGCCACACAGCTAATGGCCCATTTCCTTACATTATTCTTGGATATTTAAAGCAAGCCTGCTTTGAATAATGGGGCAGATAACATTTGCATACCTCTAGATGGTGCCAAATGCCAGAGCCACCGTGTTTCTCTTTCTTTGGAGGACATTATTAACACTGTTAGAAATAACTTTTAAAATCAAATTTCAACATGTATACTGTATTAGACTATCACTTTAGAATGCATTTAAAACCCTGCTAAAGAATTCCATAAGTAAAACACTGGTAGGGAAAATGTGCTTGCTTTAAAAGGAATCACTGACAGAATATCGACGTCAAAAATATCGACGTCAAAAATATCGGAGCCGAAATATCGATGTCAAAAATATCGAAGTCCTATCTACATTATGGTAAGTACAAAAATATCGAAAAAAATATCGTTGTCAAAAATATCGTTGTTAAAAATATCGGGGTTTTTTTGGTTTAAAAATAATGTAAAATAACGTAAATGATACATATATTTAAAATAGACATAGTTAAAAATATGTTTAAAATTATAAGTAATACATATAATGTAAAAAAATTAAACATATACATATAAAATATAATATATATACCTACTTAATAATATTTACAATTAGTTATTGTAATAACTTATAAATTGTTAAAAAACATTTTATAAATTATAAATACATACATACACATACAACAATAATATAAATAAAAATATAAAAAATATATATAACAAATTTAAAAAAAGAATTGGTTAAATAAATTATACACTACATTAACTAAAACAGTAAATATTGGATAGCGTAGGGGTAAAATTACTATTCCCACTCCAGAGAGTGCAAAAATGGGGAAAGTGTTGGATAGCGTAGGGATTAAAATTACTATTCCAACTCTAGAGAGTGCAACAGTAGGGAAAGTGTTGGATAGTGTAGAGGTTAAAATTACTATTCCAACTCCAGAGAGTGCAACAGTAGGGAAAGTGTTGGATAGCGTAGGGGTAAAAATAACCCAAAAACAATAATTATTAAAACAATTTTAGCAATTAATAATTAATTACCAATAAATTGTTGATAAATACCAATAAATAATAATTAATTACAATTAATTACCAATTATTCATTAATGAACAAATTAATTTCCAAAACATAAAAATATCTATTATTAAAAAGTTATTACCAATTAATAATTAATTAACAATACATTAATTAATACTAAACAATAAAATAAATAATCACTTAATTACAATTAAATTACTTCCCACCCTATTGCCCTATAAACTCACAACACACTTCAATAATAAATTAATACATTTAATATAATTACCAAATAATGAATTAATAAAAAGTAATTACCAATTAATAAAAATTAATTACCAATTAATAATTATTTAACATACAATTAATTATCAATACCAATAAATGAAAATAAATAATTACTTAATTACAATTAAATTACTTCCCACCCTATTGCCCTATAAACTCACAACACACCCCAATAATAAATTAATACACTTAATATAATTACCAATTAATCAATTAATAAAAATTAATTACCAATTAATAAAAATTAATTACCAATTAATAATTAATTAACATAACATTATTTATCAATACCAATAAATATAAATAAATAATTACTTAATTACAATTAAATTACTTCCCACCCTATTCCCTATAAACCCACAACCCGCTAAAGAACTAAAACGCAAAATTTACTTAAAAATAATTACTAATTCCTCAAATTTTTAAATTAATTTAATATCATTAAATTACTTCCCACCCTATTCCCCTATAAACTCACAACCCGCTACGGTACTAAAACGCATAATTTGCTTTAAAAAAAATTACTAACTTCTAAAACATTTTATACATATATTCTAAAACTAGTACAATAATTAACAAAAAATATAAACACAAACATATAAAATACATAATAAAAATATTTTTGCTATGGATATTACTAACTTCGATATTAACAAAAACGATATTTCTTACCTTCAGGTCGATATTCTGGTCGTCGATATTCTTGACTTCGATATTGTGTCCCTACGATATTTCAAACTCGATATTATTGTAGGTCGAAATTAAAAACTCGATATTTAGACTGTTTACCCTTTAAAAGTGTAGGAATAATAAGGTAAAGAAAAATACAGTAGGCTATCATTTTCAATGTGCTTATGTAACTAGGCCCAAACCATTTTTCTTTTGACTCTACCTCACAGCTAAATAGACGTTTAGTTCGAATATTTTGCCTAGCACCAGCATCTTAGTAAAGAATGTGCTGACTTCAAGCAGTGGCGGCTCCTCCGCTAAGGTGGAGGAGCATCGCCCCACTGCTTTTCGCAGTGAAAAAAGGAAAAATAAAATGATAATAACTTGACGCTATTATCATTTTATTTGTTCCTGCTGCGGCATCTTGGCGGGGTGGGGTGGCTGCTCTCTGCTCCCAGAGCAGAGGGAAAATCTTGCTCTTTTCTAGAAGGGACTCTTCATGGGTTCTCTATAGGGTAGTTTAGGCTCTTTATTTAGTTTAATGACAAATTCCTTTATGGACCACTCTGTCAGATTTTATGCTGTCACTAATCAACCTTTTCCTCGATAATTCTGCAATTGGACTAATTTGAATAAAGATCACAAAACCATACTAATTACTCAAAGACAAATAAATGTTTTGGAAACTTCTTAAACTCCTCGTCATTGACTGAAAATTAAGGGGTCGATTACGATGGAAGTGGCATAAGGGACCGCCCACCATAGGTGCGGTGGTCCCGCTATACGAATTAGGATGCGCCCGCCACACTGGCGGGCGCATCCCGTATTTTTACATTGCGGCGGGCGGTGCTGCAAGCAGCACCCGCCGCAATGTAAAAATACATGTTGTGCATCTGCATGTACAACGTGGCAGGCACCGTGCGGTGCCTGCCACCTTGTCCATGCAGATGCAGGGGGGTACCATAGGTACCCCCCATGTGCACCCCCCACGCCCCCAACACTCTGGGGGCCTGCAACGGGCCCCCGAAGGCATTCTCCGCCTGTCTTCTTGCGGCGGGATCTCCGCCGCAGAAGACAGGCATCGTAATGCCTACGGCGGTGCCTGCACGGCACCGCAGCCATTGGCCCATTGTACCGTGTCCCGCAAGGCGGGCAGGAAAGGACCGCCTTGCGGGACCACGGCGGACGGTATTTCCGTCCGCCGCGGTACCATTCCCATTCCCATTGCCATCCTGATTTGGCGGTGGGGCGATCTGCCCACCATCGCGATCGGCCCCTAAGAACCTGACAGTTGATAATATACAGGACCTGTATTTCTGTTTTAGCTCCATTCAAAACATGGTAGCAAAGGTTAACCAGCCTGTCATGCATCACAGGTTTTCGAGGGTCAAAGCTGTAAGTTTGATTGGAGTGGTTTAAGACTCGAGTTTTTTTCAGATTTTGGCCACTAACAATATATAGGCAGACTGTCCAGAATTTTGAGATGTTACTTGTGAAAAAATTGTGTTTTGGGGACTTTTTGTAAAAATCCCACATTTTTCACTAAAGCTCCACAAAGTCTAAAAAGCACTTAGTTTGACTCACCTTATATTGACTTTGCGCTGTTGCTGGGTCAATAAAAGAAGGGTGGGCAGAAGACATGAGTTTCCTTCCTCTCTCTCATAAACTGTGTGACCTACGATTAGCAACTTCAAGATTCCTGGAGCAAGAGCCCACATTAAGGAGTGCTCAAACCAAGCTGGAAGCACAGTCAGGTGGAAATGACTGGCGGAGAAGGGGATGCAGCAGGTATGTTAAAGACCTAGCGCCCTTAGTCAGTCATCTCCTGAACGCTAGACTCATCCTTCTGCCCTTCCATCATGTCACTTCTCCTTCCACTCCCTCCACATCACTTTTTCCTGCCTCCCCTAACAGTTGTTCTCCTGCTCCTGCCCTATCTCGCTTGTTTCCTGCCCTTCCCTATCAGTCCCATAGAAGTCATCCTCCAGTCTGCTCTCCTCCTGTGGCATTTGATTCCTACAGCCTCTCCATCACTTCTATTCTAGCCCCCCCAAAACCCACTTCTGCCTCCTTGCCAGCCATCCTCCTTCCAGATGCCCCATCATTTCTCTTTCATTTCGTTCCAGCATGCCACCTGCCTCCATGGCAGACTTCCACTGTAATTCTTCCACTCCACTCCTCCCACCTGCGCAAGGCTCAGATACCATTAGCTGTGTGAAATACATGATGCTGGAAGAAGTTGTCACTGTAGCCCTGTTCACTCTCATGCCATCTTATATTAAGATGGGAGAAGGGTGCAGTGGAGCACAGTAACAACTACCCCTGCAATAGGTTTTTCATGCTGTGAAGCGACATGTCAGAATGATGCCAGAAAGAGCCCAAACTATAAATTGAATAGTACACTCTTTCTGGCACCTGGCATCCCTAATCCCAGCTCACTCTTTTATGTTTCGCTGGTTTGTTGGCTGTGCATCTGGTCCACTGTTGTTTTTTGTGAAACCAAAGGGGATGATGGACGGAGCGTTTGAGCTAATCAAACACTCACCCCCAGTCAACTGATCTGGGTTTAATCCATCATCATTCTTTAGCAAGTTTTTTGTGAAAAGCACATTTTTTTGCCTGTCATGAAAAACTGCAAATGTTGGTGGTTGTGGCTGTAATTTTTTTGTTTTGGGTCCAAAAAATCTTTCCAAACAAACCACGAGGACCTGGGGCATCCCCATAAACTCCGATTACAAGCTGTACGGAATCCAGTGGAGTTTTTGCCACGCTTGGTAAGTACCATTAACTCAAATGGAGGAGCCATACTGAACTAGGAAAATAAGGCTAACATCTTAAAGAAAATAAGAGTCGTTGGGAAGTTTTTATGTAAGCTGTCAGTGAAGTTAAGAATATTCTACTCACATGCACTGGATACAGAATGCAGAAAATGTCGATACATCTGCAGAGCGGAATAACAAAAATATCAAGGCTGCTGGGAGATAACGAGAGTTGATAATTCTGGAAAATTAAAGGTTAAAATGCTTTTTTCCGCCCCTCCGGGCTGCAGTTTTCAAATATTTAAGCCATGACCTTTTTCTTTGAAATAATGAAAGTTAAAGAAGGCTCAGTAAATAAATCTTCAAATGTCTCCAGCTCCTTCAAAAAAACTGAAAAGATAGCAGAGCTGTAAAGGAATGTCCAAAGGTAGGGGACGTTGCTCTAATTGAAGCAGAGGCTGGAGTAGAAAACATGATTATATTTTGCTGTAAAAGCAGGCGATAAACTGCGGTGGAGAAAAAGTAGCACTTAAAAGTGTCTGTTCTTCTATAAAGCCTCCTTTGAAATATCACTAAATATAGCCTTTTCATATTTTAAAAAAGGCTTTACTTTTTAGTGGCAGACTTGTTAGCTTGACAGCTGCAGAAGGAAATAATAAGGCCCCAAAGCTTTCATTATATTTCACAAAACAGCGTACCATTGCGCTACTTTGCATAGCATTAGAGAAATTCTGACTATATTATTATTATTGATAATTGCAGCTGTTGTCCATGAGAGAAAGTGCTTTATCTGCATTCGGTTTTCTAATGCTTATAGTGGCATCTCTCCTAAAAACCAACCCTGTAATGTTCAACCCGCAGAAATAACCAGAGCTGCCAATCAGAATCGTTTTACTATGAAAAAAGAACATGCAATGGCAAGCAAAGGAATGCAGGTTTAGCAAAATAAACACAAACCGTGGTCCAGTGACTAGTTTGTGTTTGTGCATCCATGTTGCAATTTGGTCAACATTTCTTTGATGAATAAAATATAATGTTGTTCATCTTATATTTTAGGCTAGAGGTTGTTTTGAATATTATAGTCATTGTTTGCTTTAGTTTTGTAGCATAATGAACTGTCTCCACCACTTCCACCCTCGTACCATGCCCTTGGGTAGTATCACAAAAGAAGAAATATAGTAGTGGACACAAAATTCTTTATTAACAAAAATGCACCTATTGATTAAAAGATGTATTAATGTAGGTGCTGCGGCATCATTGCTTTTTGCTGGAAGGCAACGGGTATTACATTTTAGGGTTTCAGAATAGCTTGACTTC
Organism: Calotriton arnoldi; assembly: GCA_963921515.1. Taxonomy (NCBI): domain Eukaryota; kingdom Metazoa; phylum Chordata; class Amphibia; order Caudata; family Salamandridae; genus Calotriton; species Calotriton arnoldi. The sequence goes on from CAWUFW010021608.1 coordinate 21,062, forward strand.
TGTTTATTGAGGCATCTCCCTTGTTCGTTCTACAGACATATCTCCTTTTTAGTGCCTTATTTGCGCCTTATTAAGTCTGACAAAATTCCACCTAATTTTTATTTTGGAATATGGCTTGGCTTCCTCTAGTTTCTGGTGAGATCTGTCATTTTAATGCCATCAGCAACTAGAGTGGACGATTTTGGTGCAGTAACTACTGTCACACAAACATTTCTTGGCTGCAACAGTCCCTGATTTCCCCCAAGACATGGTAAACCATACAGTGAGGAGTGAGTGATACAATAGCATACTGGACAACTTGGTTCCCCACTAATACAAGTGTTGTGTCTTCCTGTTGGATGTGGTCTAAAAGAATCCTGAACTGCATCGAGGGGCCAAGTTGTTTGAGAGGGCGCAGTAGGTCCCAAACGATCAAGGGATCCAAGGAATTTCCTTTGAATGATCCGAGGTCAAGTGACAATACCCAGAATGTATCACTTGTTTGCTTTAATCTTTGTATCGTTTCCACGCCACTACTTTCAACATTCTTTAGTAGCCTATCAGGGCTTATATAGCAATATAATGGGGACTCAACAGTCCTGATCAAAACTGATCCTGCTTTGGATCCTTAAACAGTCACTCTGTGGGTAAAAATATTTCCTGCTGGTTCCAACATTACATAGATCCCAACCTGTGAAAGTTGCTGTGGATGGCCCGGGAATTTGAAATGTTGCTCTAACCAGAAGAGTCCATAAAGATGCATTGTACTTGATGCTTATTTTAGAAGCCGGAGGGAAAGAGCCAATTTTTAATTAAAATTTGTGAAAATTAGGTACCTGGGAGTTATTTGTTCAGGATGCGGAGCACAATTTCCAGTCATTGTAACGATTCAGCATACATATGAACGGAAGCAGTCTTTAACTGTATTATGTGATGAGACAGCCCCTTCCAAAGACACTTCCTGTACTGTACTTATATCTGCTTGAGCTGCAATATTTTTATATTTGAAACCTTACAAAGATCAGGTTAGTCTGTTGGGGAAACAAAATATTGTATATTCTTCCCAAGATCGACTGGAATATGGTCAGAAGTGTTTATCTAGAAATTTGCAAGTTTGAGGCTGCCATTGTAAAGATCGTGAAATTATGCTGTTGATTTGTGGCTCATTTAATTACAATAAATACATTTTGAATTTTTTTTAGATAGTTCATTTCTCAGATTTGAGGGAGGAGGCCTTGGCTTAAAAATACATTTTTCGTGTATTCCATTCGAGGTCTGCAGAAGTATTAGTGAAGTATTGTTATGTTATTTCTGTTCAGTGGGGCTCAAGGCCTTTCTTTTCTCAGCGAGCTCACTGGAAACCCTTATGGAGAATGTCTCTGGTTTCAGCTGTTTTTATCCTAAATGGGGCTAATTAATTGAGGAATTATCAGTTACCACGCATGCATTCACCATCTATGCCTTTACCATGCATGTAATACAACGTACTTCATAACTCTTTGTATTACATTATTTGATGTCTACAACTGATCTATCTATCTATCTATCTATCTATCTATCTATCTATATTCACTAAAAAAACAAAGATTAAACTATTATTATAGGTGAATATGTCAGTGATAACATTAACGTTTTGAACTAAAAAAACATGTTCTTTGAAATCATTTATGACAGCATTGATGACCTATCAAATGACATCCTTGAGGACATCAATGATTAAATCATCCAATGAGTGTTCTAGTTTGTTTTATATTTTGCATAGCGGTGGCTGTATGCATTTACTAAACACATGAGCTCCTAGGGCCTCATAGGTATGTAGAGGTATTGAACATGTTAGAAATCTTTGTATTCAGGAGTAACCGTGTGCAGGTGACAGCTGACTTTTGTTCATTATGTTTCACACATGTTATTTGGTTCTGCAGATAAAGTTTTCAATAGGAGTAAGATTCTACATAGTAGATATTAGCTTTTGTAAGCAGCCTTGAGTTATGAGACAGAATCGTGTCAGCATAGCAATTTCTATATAACATAGAAGACTGTGTGCTAACCTATGTATATGCATTTGTTTTGCTTGAGAAGATGGGCTAGCTGTAAAGTTTTCACCACACTATGAAGTGTGCAGGCAGTAGGATGTTTAGCACCTTCAGATCTTGGTTATTTTAAGCAAATAGTGCCTTTTTGGACAACTGTTGCATAGAGTGAACATTGTTCATAGTAGATATTTTTTAATAGCCTGTGGTGTATTTCTCATGAACTTTTCACTGTTTGCAATCAGTATGGTATAGAGTAAACTCTCTCCAAAGAGAGCTCAGGGTGCGCGGATCCTGCCGATTAGAAAAAAAAACCCAGAAGAAACAAGTGCGCAAAATGCACAAAGGGGGCAGGGTAGAAACACCCTGACCCCTAGGTCTGCTCAGGGGTCCCACAAGGACCCCTGGGCAGAAAAAGCATTTAAAAAAAAATGGCGGGATGCGCTCAGGGTGCGCGAATCCCGCCGAGAAAAAAAAAAAATGAAGCGCGGCTCCCGCGCTTCGTTAGCTAACTGCCCCGGGTGGGCCAAGTCCCGGGGCATGCAGGGGTTTCTTTAATATGTGGGGGCCTCTAAGGCCTCCAAAGCCCCGGGACCGTCACCCCGGGGCTTAAAAATAATGGTGCGGGAGGGCTCTTTGCCCTCCCGCTGCCCCGGGGACCGCCACCTCCCGGGGCTTCTTTTTAAATGGTTTAACCTGTGTGGGGGCTCCAGCCCCCACACACCCCGGGACTGCCACCTCCCGGGGCACTAAGAAATTTAAAATGGGGGTCCGTTTGGACCCCGAGCCCCGGGGACCACCACCTCCCCGGGGCTTTCTAAATGTGGGGAGGGGGCCGCGCGGCCCCCCTCTTGGAGCCTGTGGTGGCCCTGGGGATCTAGAAATCTTTGTATTCAGGAGTAACCGTGTGCAGGTGACAGCTGACTTTTGTTCATTATGTTTCACACATGTTATTTGGTTCTGCAGATAAAGTGTTCAATAGGAGTAAGATTCTACATAGTAGATATTAGCTTTTGTAAGCAGCCTTGAGTTATGAGACAGAATCGTGTCAGCATAGCAATTTCTATATAACATAGAAGACTGTGTGCTAACCTATGTATATGCATTTGTTTTGCTTGAGAAGATGGGCTAGCTGTAAAGTTTTCACCACACTATGAAGTGTGCAGGCAGTAGGATGTTTAGCACCTTCAGATCTTGGATTTTTAAGCAAATAGTGCCTTTTTGGACAACTGTTGCATAGAGTGAACATTGTTCATAGTAGATATTTTTTAATAGCCTGTGGTGTATTTCTCATGAACTTTTCACTGTTTGCAATCAGTATGGTATAGAGTAAACTCTCTCCAAAGAGCAGCACTGTTTACACTATCCAGTTCTCTACTGATATCAACTTCCTTTCTCAATGTTGGTTCAGTGAGTTTCAGGGGTTTGATACACATAAAAGCTGTCCGTAGTAGGGTATTTGTTTTGGAACTGACATTCTCTATTTTTAAGCATTTGGCTTTCTGTGAGCAGTTGTATACAGGTTGAACACCGTACTCAATGAGGGTTTCCTATATGTATGTGGTTGATTGTTCATGTGAACTATGCTGGCTGTATAGTGTATAGTAGAGGGTCAGTGTTGCATATAATGCATGCTTTCCACACCTGTGATGGCAGTAATGATGGCTGATATTCTACTGAGCTATTTTGTACTTACTGTCAGGCCTCTAATGCCATAATAATTTATAGAGCAATATGTGGGAAAACAAAGCTTGGATGATTTCATCAGTGATGTCATACATTATGTCATAGAACATGTCATGAATGATGTCATATGTGAGGTCATAAGCAGTGCATGCCGACGCCACAAGTTATCGTTAATGCTGCTAACTATAACTGGTGAATTTCTGTGTTTTCTTTAGTTCGAAACGTTAATGTTGTCATTGACAAATTCACCTAACTATAACGTTAGTTTAACCTTTGGCTTTTTCAGTGAATTTCTAATATGTGTTTTAAAAGAAAAGAGATCTTTTCATCGCACCTAACTATAACGTTACTTTAACCTTTGGTTTTTTTCAGTTAATTTCTAGGGTTTTTACAATGTAAAGGAATAATTATTTGCCATATGCAAATGCAACCCCCTGGCGTGCAGGCCGAGGCCTGCAGCCAACCCCCCCACCATACATACAACCCTGTGCTGCGCACGGCCTACAACTGTGCGCTGTGGGGGTTGGCCATAGGGCCTTGCAATGGGGACTCCATCCCTCATGGCAGTTTATTTTTTAGTTAAAGGGGATGGGGGCTGTGCGGCATCTCAACCGGAGCCTTGTTGTCCCCGGGACCCTGGGACCCCATCCCCCAGGGCCATGAATATTTTTGAAGGGAGGGGGACCTCCTTCCCCGAGCCATTATTAGCCCCGGGGAGCCCATCTCCCAGGTCAAATATTTAAATAAAGGGGAGGGGGGCCCATCATAGTCTCGTATGGAGCATTGAGGGGAGCTTTCTATGAAAAGTAGACCTAACTATAACTACCTAGTGGCGACCACCCCTAGATAATAAATATATATATATATATATATATATATATATATATATATCTACTGGCGGTCGCCAGTAGATAGTTATAGTTAGGACCTATTTTCCATAGGAAATCCGCGACATTCTATTTGAAATAACTCTTGCGTCGGTTGACGAATCTTCGCGAAATTTTCAAACTTTATGGCCCGCTCCGGTCCGCTCCTACCCTGAAAGTCTCAGGGTGATTCGTCAAGCGGGGGCTGAGAAAAAGGGGGTCCCACAACGTGTTTTCCCCATTCATTTTCCCATAGGAAACTTTAGACACGGCTACAGCCCGAAGCTGCTGAACGGAATTACACCAAATTTGGCAAAGAGGTAGTTCTTGGTTCAGAAAGAACCCTTTTGTTAAATGGTGTAAATCCGTTCAGTAGTTCCTGAGAAAATCAAAAGTTAAGTCACATATATATCTATGGCCGAGTAGGGTCCGCGTACCCTCCCGACCACGAGCTGCATGCTAATTGGCTGTCAAGTGGCTGTCAACACTCCAAATCAGGAAGTGTTGGCAGCCATTTTGTCCCTCGGTAGAACCGAGGGACAGAAACAAGTGCGCAAAGTGCAATAAGGGGGCAGGCTAGAAACACCCTGACCCCCTAGGTCTGCTCAGGGGGTCCCACAAGGACCCCCTGGGCAGAAAAAAGCATTGTAAAAAAAAAAAAAATCGGCAGGATGCGCTCAGGGTGCGCGGATCCTGCCGATTAGAAAAAAAACCCAGAAGAAACAAGTGCGCAAAATGCACAAAGGGGGCAGGGTAGAAACACCCTGACCTCCTAGGTCTGCTCAGGGGGTCCCACAAGGACCCCTGGGCAGAAAAAAGCATTTAAAAAAAAAAAATTGGCGGGATGCGCTCAGGGTGCGCAAATCCCGCCGAGAAAAACGAAGCGCGGTCTCCCGCGCTTCGTTAGTCAATTGGCCCCCGGGTGGGCCAAGTCCCGGGGGCATGCAGGGGTTTCTTTAATATGTGGGGGCCTCTAGGCTCCCAAAGCCCCGGGGACCGTCACCCCCGGGGCTTAAAAAAATAATGGTGCGGGAGGGCTCTTTGCCCTCCCGCTGCCCCGGGGACAGCCACCTCCCCGGGGCTTCTTTTTAAAATGGTTTACACCTGTGTGGGGGCTCCAGCCCCCACACACCCCGGGGACTGCCACCTCCCCGGGGCACTAAGAAATTTAAAATGGGGGTCCGTTTGGACCCTCGAAGCCCCGGGGACCACCACCTCCCCGGGCTTTCTAAATGTGGGGAGGGGGGCCGCGCGGCCCCCTCTGGAGCCTGTGGTGGCCCTGGGGACCGCCACCCCCAGGGCCAGCTCCTGCAGTGTCCCGGGGTGCCTACCCCGGGACACTGCTGTTTGCAATGACAGGACGGGAGCCTCGCGGCTCCCGCCCTGTCATTGCAAACTTGCTTTGGATATTGGGCGAGAGCAGGAAACCTGCTCTCGCTCAATATCCAAAGCAAGTTAAAGCTTTCACATGGGGAGCAGCATCTTAGCTGCTCCCCATGTGGAAAGCAATGCCGGCTCCCGTAGGACACGGGGAGCCGGCGGGACTGTGGGGAGTTTGGGGACCCCCACAGTCCCCAACGGAGGCCAGGCCCCGGGAGATGGGGTCCCCGGGCCATAGTGGCCAGGGAGGGGGCCACGCAGCCCCCCTCCCCTAAAAAAATAAATAAAAAATATTTAAAGGCCGACCCCGGGATGGGGTCCCCGGGGCCTTAAATGGCCTGAGGAGGGGGGCCACGCTGCCCCCTCCACATTTTTAATTTTAAAAGAGGGCTTGCCCCGGGGATGGGGTCCCCGGGGCCAATACAGGCCCAGGGAAGGGGGCCACGCGGCCCTCTTCCCGTTTTTTAAAATTTGAATAAAAAAAAAAAAAAATCCTCAGGCCCCGGGGGATGGGGTCCCCGGGGCAAAAAGTGGCTGAGGGAAGGGGGTCCATGCAGCCCCGCTCCGAATCAAAAAAAAAAAGACCGGCATCGTGCCTGAGGCCCCGCCCTCCTCCCTGCAGCACTCTGCAAACGCGCCCCCTGGCACAGTGGTGAAGGGAGGGGGCGGGGCTTCAGGTGACATGTGTGCAAACAGGCCCCGTGGCGTGTTTTAAGATGGGGAATTAAATCCCCTTCAATCCTGAGGGTCCCTGGGGGCCAACTAGCCCAACAGGTACGTCCAGAAAGCGCCACAGAGCTGCATTGCAGAGAGGTGTAAAAAGGGGTGTGGCCTCTGTACACGTCTCTGCAACGGAGCCCCCTGGCGCATACTGGAGGTTCCTGGTGGGCTAGTTGGCCCCCAGCGACCCTCATGATTCAAGGGGACTTAATCCCCCAACTTAAAACGCGCCACGGGGCGCGTTTGCACAGATGTCACCTGTAGGAGAGTAGGATCTGCCTCTTATGTTGCCCCCACTTTTTTTCTGATGTTAGCACTGGTTTCTGGCTATAGTCTGGCTGGGTCCCTGCCAATCAGGGCCCCAGCCTCTCTGTTCTCTCTAAACGACATGGAGTGCACTCTAGGTGCACTAGTGATTGGATACTGTGGTGCCTTATGAGTCCCTAGTATATGGTACCTTAGGTGCCAAGGGCATAGGTACTTCACAGGCCTACCAGGGGCTGCAGCATGTGTTATGCCACCCCTGGGAAGCAGTCTAAATCTGACACCACAGGCCTGCTACTGCAGCCTGGGTGAGGTGGTGCTAGCACCCCTCACTGAGATATAGGTTTCCTATATCTCTCTTGCACACACATATAAACCTATCAGTCACCCCTAAGGCAGGCCCTATCAATCCTGAGGGCAGGGTGCTTGGCTTCTATGTGAGGGGGTGCCTCTGCATGAGCAGGGCCCCTCTGCAGTTCTCAGAGTCCATTCTCTGGTGCTGTTTGTGGATGCGGTTAAACCATATACTCTTAAGTGCATTATATCCTCGCGGTAAATGCTAACTTTGGAATGGCTGCATCAAAACATGTCGTGTTTGGTGTCAAACATCTTGGAATACTACCCCCCGCCAATCTTGGCGGCGGGGGTAGCATTCCACCCTTCTAGAGGGATAAGACATGTGCCTGCTGTGGAAACGCGGTAGAATCCTAAAGAGCCCTGGCATCACAAAATGGATGCCACCAGTCACAGACACTGGGCTGCCCTCCTGCTGATGACCGAAACTCACAGTGGAGGAAGCCCAACAATAGGCATCCTGTCACAGGGAGGTGTAACCACCTTCCAGACAGGGTTTAGTGTATTGGGGCTGGGTGGGTGCACTCTTAGAGTGCTTTGAAGTCCTGCACTGGGGGAGCAGAAGGCTCCTCTGTGCATATGCCAGTTCAAACCAGCTCAGGGGCTACCTGCCCCTGCTCTGGCGCGAAACTGGACAAAGGGAAGTGGGTGTAGCCACCCCTCCCTTGACCCTCCCATAGGTGGGGTCATAGAGCTAGTCCATCCCCTCTTTTTAGTATAAGAGGGGGAACCTTGCCATTGCAAAGCAGATAACCCCTGGACGACGCTCTACAGAAGAATCCTGGCCCTTCGACGTTCCACTACCTTTGGAAGACAGAAGAATCTCCCTTGGAGTCAAGGAGTGACTCCCCTGCTTGGCAGGCACCAAAAACGACAACGACGGTCGCAAACTACGCCGCTCCCGCCGGAGTCCGAAGTCCCTGCAGCCCAAGAAGTGGATTTCCTGACCTCTCCCAGGCCATCGTGAGTCCCCAGCGAAGCTGAGGCAAGTGGACCCCACGAGTAACGAGGAACCGCGACCCCTGGGTACCGTGCACTATTGTCGAGTGCAACCCCTTCACAACGTTCTACGAACTTGTGCTTTGGACCACGTGTGGTCCCGACCTCCAGCAGGAATCCCTCCGAAGATCAGAGGCCTACACCGTCCCGAGTGACCGTGGGCCCCTGTTGAGTGATTCCGCCCGAGGTGTCTTCGCGATCCCTTGCCCGCCGGCTTGTGGGTCCCCAGAAGACTTCTTAAAGAAACCAAAGGGCTCCCCTGGTTGCTCCAGGCCTGCCCTGACTTACCCTCGCTGGGTGAGTCCCTCAGACCTTGCTGGTCTGCGCCATCGACTTTTCTTCATCTCCCCGAGACTTGCGGCTGCCAAGGCTTGTTGGCTCCGATCGAGTTGCCGACACCGCAGTCAGCTGCAGACGTCGAGGGACACACCGAATCCAGCTCCTGGTCGTCGTCGACACCTCCTGGACCACGTGGCTGAAGAGTCAAGGCACCCGCAACCGACCTGAAGCGACCGACGACGGTGGGCATCCATCTTCCTTGCCCCGGGTCACTGCCAAGTGACTTTGAACACTGTCCCCTCTGCTTTCAGGTCATCCTTCTTCAGAATCCAGGCTTGGATTCCACCGGACACTTCTTCAGCTCCCGCAAGCAGCAAGTCTTCTTTGTTCGCCATTGAAAACGACGCCGCGACCCGACACCAAAGGACACCTGTGCACCCGGCTTCCCTGGGTGAGGTAACTCCAGCACTACGGTGCTCCTGTGGGTGTGGGCCCTAGAACTACTTACCCTGTAAGTGACTTGCTTGTAGGTTCTCCCGAAGTATCCTAAAACTCTTTATTTCCAACCGCGACTTGCCCCATTGAAGTTAACGGCGATCCGCGCCTGTGTATCCACACTGCACGCGTCCCCCGTGGGTCCTTTACTTACCTGCCTTGGGTGGTTTCGTGAGGCCCCTGCACTTCTGAAGGCCCTAGGCCTTGTCTCCCTGCAAGTCGTTGTCCCTAAGTCTCTTACTTAGTATATGGTCTGGTACGCCCCTAGGGCCCCAGCCATATTTTGTGCTTAACTTATTGTGAAACGTTGATTTGTGCATATGTTTGTCTTCTAATCTCATAAAGAGATTAGTAGAGAGTTATTTAGAAATAAATACATATATATTTGATATATATACCTGTGTGGTGTCTTTTCATTTGGTGATTCAAGAGATTATATGGTAAAACAAGCTGCTTTACATTCCTCCGAGACTTAGCCTGAAGGCTGCTCTCCACAGCTACCACTAGGATAGCTTTCTTTAAAAGGTTGTCTTAAACCTATCTACCATAAGAGTCGATTTGCCCTGGTGCAAGGTGTCCACTTTAATTAGTGAACAGCATATACCAGGCCAACTTCTCACATTGGTGGGCAGCGTGTGGGATTCCAGCTTGCCATTGTTTTACCAGAAAATCTCTATTTGAATTACTAACTGAAAACCATTATAGGTACTCAAGGTACATATAAAGTCAAGCTTAGTATCAATAAGTTCTACTGAACTTAGAGCTGTGTGCCAAGGGATAGCACACCCTTTCCACAGCTCAAGCTAGGATCAGTAGGCCACAAACTAGTGTAGGTAGTACAACACTGCACAACACTAGAATGTCCTTAAAGGGTGGACCCAGTGGATCCACTCAGCCTCAGTATAAGGACATGGCTTTCTCTGACTTGAGAGCCATGTGTGTTGACAGACACCTGAGACTAGGACAGAGTCCCTCAACACTCCACCTGATAGATCTGCTGACAGCAGATGACCTTAGATTGGCTCTAGGAGCTAAAGGGTTTGAATCAGTGGGTGGGTCAGTCATAGTATCTGGGTCAGATGATGAAAATCAGAATGACCAAGACTCTGTGATTGAAGGGCCAGGCTCCAAGGGGCCTGAAAAGGACAGAGGAATTCTCCCTAAGAGAACTGACAGAGAGGAGGAGAGGCACAGATCCCCTTCCAGGGAATCTGACCACTCTTATCACTCTGGCAGAGAATTTGTCCAGCAGAGGAGCTCATACTTTTCCTTAAGAGAGACCTCCTCTGAGAGAAGGTGCAAACTGCTCCAGTATGAGGAAGCCAGAGTGGCCCTCAGAACCAAGCAGTTGGCACTGGATAGGGAAGCCCTGGAGATCCAGAGAGCTTCTAGAAAAGAGGGGTTAGAACCCCCTGGTGGCAGCAACAGTGTCCCTAGAGGCAGAGAATATATTCCTGACCATAGGAACCTGAGCAAGGTTGTTCCTCCCTACCAGAGTGGGGATGATATCCACAAGTGGATAACTGCTATGGAGAGGGCCTGTAGAGTACAGCAGGTCCCCCAAAAGCAGTGGGCAGCAATCTTGTGGCTCTCCTTTTCAGATAAAGGAAGAGACAAGCTCCTCACTGTTAGAGAGGAGGATGCTGATGATTATGAGGTCCTGAAGAGTGCACTGATAGATGGGTTTGGCTTAACCACTGAGCAGTACAGGTTGAAGTTCAGAGATACCCAGAAGGCACAGACTCAGGACTGGACTGACTTTGTTGATTGTGCAACCAAGGCTCTAGAGGGTTGGCTGGTTGGCAGTAGGGTTACTGATTTCAAGGGATTGTATAATCTGATGATGAGAGAACAGATCCTAAATAATTGCCAGAACCAGTTGTTGCATCAGTACCTGGTGGACTCTGATCTGACCTCTCCCCAAGAATTGGGAAAGAAGGCAGACAAATGGGTCAGAACCAGGGTGAGGCAGAAAACCCAGAACCAAGGGGGTGACACTAAGAAGCAAGATCCTAAAGGCTCTGAGAAAGGTGGGGATAAGTCAAAAGACCAGAAGTCTTCACAAGGGCCCCAAAAATCTGCATCTGGTGGGGAGTCACAGTCCAACAAGGGAAAAGGCCAAAAGAAGCCCTGGTGCAAATTCTGTAAACAGAAAGGGCACTGGACTTCTGATTGTACCAAGTCCAAAGACCAAACCACCACCACTCCTGCCCCTAAGGCAACTGTGCCCCCTAGCTCAGCTACTGGTGGAGGTGGTACTCAGAATAAGGGTGTAGTAGGGTTGACCCTGGGTTCTGAAGTGGATTCTGACCTAGTCAGAGTGACCACTCAGGCAATGCTGATTTGTGAGGGAAACATTGATATGTCCTTCCTAGTAAGCCCCAGTAATCTGGGCAAGTACAAACAGCAGCCTTTGATAAATGGCAAACAGGCTTTGGCATTTAGGGACACAGGTGCTAGTGTCACCATGGTGGCAGAGGACCTAGTGGACCCTGGACAGATCATCCTGGGTGAAATGTACCAGGTGACCAATGCAAGCAATGTCCAGACCAACCATAGTCTGGCAGTTGTGAATTTCTCCTGGGGAGGGGTAACTGGCCTCAAGAAGGTTGTAGTCAGTGCAGACCTCCCTGTAGAATGTCTATTGGGCAATGATCTAGAGACTTCAGCCTGGTCTGAAGTAGAGTTATGGACTCATGCTGAGATGTTGGGCATCCCTGCAGAGGTATTTGCTGTGACCAGGTCACAAGCAAGAATGCATGACACTGAACCAGCTCTGGATCCTGGAACAATGGACCAGATGCTTCCCAAGAGGAGGAGCAGTAGGGTTAAGGCAGTGCCTTCCCCTCTGTCTCAGATCAAGGATTCACTTCCAGAGGGAGGTGAAGCAGAACCTGAAGAAGGAACTGCCCCAGAGGGACTTGAACCTGACCAGGTTGAGTTCTTGGGGGCAGGGGGCCCTTCCAGGGAAGATCTGAGCAAGGAGCAACAGTGCTGCCCCTCTCTTGAACCCCTCAGACAGCAGGCTGCTGCTGAGGCTGCTGGGAGTGCTAGTGGGTCCCATAAAGTTTATTGGGATGAGGGACTCCTATATTCTGAGGGTAGAGACCCAGCCCCTGGAGCCACCAGGAGGTTGGTAATACCTCAGAAGTTTAGGGGTTCCTCTTGACCTTAGCACATGATATCCCTTTGGCAGGACACTTGGGCCAAAACAAGACCTGGGACAGGCTTGTTCCACATTTTCATTGGCCACATATGTCAGAGGACACAAAGGAGTTTTGTCGCTCCTGTGTCACTTGCCAAGCCAGTGGTAAGGCAGGTGGCACAACAAAGGCCCCCTGATACCACTACCTGTGGTGGGGGTACCCTTTGAGAGGGTAGGGATTGACATTGTTGGTCCCCTTGACCCTCAGACTGCATCTGGGCACAGATTTATCCTGGTGGTAGTGGATCATGCCACCAGGTACCCAGAGGCAATTCCTCTGAGGACCACCACAGCACCTGTGGTGGCAAGAGCCCTCATTGGAGTTTTCTCCAGAGTGGGTTTTCCAAAGGAGGTCATTTCTGACAGAGGTACCAACTTCATGTCAGGATATCTGAAAGCAATGTGGAAGGAGTGTGGTGTAACTTATAAGTTCACCACCCCCTATCACCCACAATGCAATGGTTTAGTTGAACGCTTCAACAAGACCTTGAAAGGAATGATTAAGGGACTCCCAGAGAAGCTTAGGCGGAAATGGGACCTTCTTCTTCCTTGCCTTTTGTTTGCATACAGAGAGGTTCCACAGAAGGGGGTTGGCTACAGCCCATTTGAGCTTCTGTTTGGGCATCCTGTGAGAGGTCCACTATGTTTGGTAAAAGAGGGCTGGGAGTTACCTCTCAAGCCCCCCAAACAAGATGTGATGGACTATGTACTTGGTCTCCGCTCCCGGATGGCAGAGTACATGAAAAAGGCAACCAAAAACCTGGAGGCCAGCCAAGAATTGCAAAAAGCTTGGCATGACCAAAGGCTGTGCTGACTGTATACCAGCCAGGACAGAAAGTGTGGGTGTTGGAGCCTGTGGCCCCAGCAGCCCTCCAGGACAAATGGAGTGGCCCCCATACAATAGTTGAACAGAAGGGAGAAGTCACCTATCTGGTGAATCTTGGAACTCCCAGGAGCCCCCTAAGGGTGCTTCATGTCAACAGATTAAAGCCATATGTTGACAGGGCTGACATGGGCTTGCTCATGGCAACTGATGAGGACCAGGAGGAGGAGAGTGACCCTCTCCCTGACCTGCTCTCTCAGAACCCTGATGATGGGTCAGTAGATGGTGTTGCTTTGGCAAGCAGCCTCACTGACCATCAGCAAACTGAGTGCAGACAAGTTCTGCAACAGTTTAGACATATGTTTAGCCTGACCCCTAGTCAGACTACCTGGTGCACCCATGAGGTGGACACTGGGGACAGTCTGCCTGTCAAGAATAAAATCTACAGGCAACCTGACCATGTCAGGGACTGTATCAGGACTGAAGTCCAGAAAATGTTGGAGTTAGGCGTGATTGAGCCTTCAGATAGCCCTTGGGCTAGCCCAGTAGTCCTGGTACCCAAGCCTCATACCCAGGGTGGTAAGAAAGAAATGAGGTTTTGTGTAGACTACAGAGGCCTCAATGCAGTCACTAGGACTGATGCCTATCCCATACCAAGGGCAGATGAGCTGATTGATACTTTGGCCTCAGCCAAGTATCTAAGCACATTTGACCTAACAGCTGGCTACTGGCAAATCAGATTAGCTGATGATGCAAAAGCCAAAACAGCATTTTCGACTCCTGGTGGGCACTACCACTTTGTGGTGATGCCCTTTGGATTGAAAAATGCACCTGCCACTTTTCAGAGGTTGGTGAATAAAGTTCTGGCAGGGATGGAAACTTATTGCTCAGCTTATCTAGATGATATTGCTGTCTTTAGTTCCTCCTGGCAGGATCACCTGGTCCACCTCAGAAATGTTTTGGAGGCCCTGCAGAAAGCAGGCCTCACTATCAAGGCCACCAAGTGCCAGATAGGGCAGAGTCAGGTTGTGTACCTGGGCCACCTTGTAGGTGGAGGCCAGGTTCAGCCTTTACAGAGCAAAATCCAAACCATAATGGAATGGGTTGCTCCAACCACCCAGACACAGGTGAGAGCCTTCTTAGGCCTGACTGGGTACTATAGGAGGTTTGTCAAGGGATATGGATCTATAGTGACCCCCTTGAATGATCTTACCTCTAAGAAAATGCCAAAAAAGGTTCAGTGGACAGCTAGCTGTCAAAAGGCATTTGAAGACCTAAAGCAGGCCATGTGCACTGCCCCCATCTTACAGAGTCCAGACTACACCAAAAAGTTCATTGTCCAAACAGATGCTTCTGAGCTGGGTGTGGGAGCTGTACTGTCTCAACTGAATGATGAAGGTCAAGACCAGCCAGTAGCTTTTATTAGCAGAAGGCTGACCCCTAGAGAGAAACGTTGGTCAGCTATAGAGAGGGAGGCCTTTGCTGTGGTTTGGGCCCTGAAGAAGCTGAGGCCATACTTGTTTGGCACTCACTTCATAGTTCAGACTGACCACAAGCCCCTCCTATGGCTAAAGCAGATGAAAGGTGAAAACCCAAAACTTTTGAGGTGGTCCATTTCCCTACAGGGGATGGACTATACAGTGGAACATAGGCCTGGGACCCAACATGCCAATGCAGATGGACTCTCAAGGTATTTCCACTTTGAACACGAAGACTCAACTGGTCAAGGTTAGTTTAGTGTCCCTACGTTTGGGGGGGGTTGTGTAGGAGAGTAGGATCTGCCTCTTATGTTGCCCCCACTTTTTTTCTGATGTTAGCACTGGTTTCTGGCTATAGTCTGGCTGGGTCCCTGCCAATCAGGGCCCCAGCCTCTCTGTTCTCTCTAAACGACATGGAGTGCACTCTAGGTGCACTAGTGATTGGATACTGTGGTGCCTTATGAGTCCCTAGTATATGGTACCTTAGGTGCCAAGGGCATAGGTACTTCACAGGCCTACCAGGGGCTGCAGCATGTGTTATGCCACCCCTGGGAAGCAGTCTAAATCTGACACCACAGGCCTGCTACTGCAGCCTGGGTGAGGTGGTGCTAGCACCCCTCACTGAGATATAGGTTTCCTATATCTCTCTTGCACACACATATAAACCTATCAGTCACCCCTAAGGCAGGCCCTATCAATCCTGAGGGCAGGGTGCTTGGCTTCTATGTGAGGGGGTGCCTCTGCATGAGCAGGGCCCCTCTGCAGTTCTCAGAGTCCATTCTCTGGTGCTGTTTGTGGATGCGGTTAAACCATATACTCTTAAGTGCATTATATCCTCGCGGTAAATGCTAACTTTGGAATGGCTGCATCAAAACATGTCGTGTTTGGTGTCAAACATCTTGGAATACTACCCCCCGCCAATCTTGGCGGCGGGGGTAGCATTCCACCCTTCTAGAGGGATAAGACATGTGCCTGCTGTGGAAACGCGGTAGAATCCTAAAGAGCCCTGGCATCACAAAATGGATGCCACCAGTCACAGACACTGGGCTGCCCTCCTGCTGATGACCGAAACTCACAGTGGAGGAAGCCCAACAATAGGCATCCTGTCACAGGGAGGTGTAACCACCTTCCAGACAGGGTTTAGTGTATTGGGGTTGGGTGGGTGCACTCTTAGAGTGCTTTGAAGTCCTGCACTGGGGGAGCAGAAGGCTCCTCTGTGCATATGCCAGTTCAAACCAGCTCAGGGGCTACCTGCCCCTGCTCTGGCGCGAAACTGGACAAAGGGAAGTGGGTGTAGCCACCCCCTCCCTTGACCCTCCCATAGGTGGGGTCATAGAGCTAGTCCATCCCCTCTTTTTAGTATAAGAGGGGGAACCTTGCCATTGCAAAGCAGATAACCCCTGGACGACGCTCTACAGAAGAATCCTGGCCCTTCGACGTTCCACTACCTTTGGAAGACAGAAGAATCTCCCTTGGAGTCAAGGAGTGACTCCCCTGCTTGGCAGGCACCAAAAACGACAACGACAGTCGCAAACTACGCCGCTCCCGCCGGAGTCCGAAGTCCCTGCAGCCCAAGAAGTGGATTTCCTGACCTCTCCCAGGCCATCGTGAGTCCCCAGCGAAGCTGAGGCAAGTGGACCCCACGAGTAACGAGGAACCGCGACCCCTGGGTACCGTGCACTATTGTCGAGTGCAACCCCTTCACAACGTTCTACGAATTTGTGCTTTGGACCACGTGTGGTCCCGACCTCCAGCAGGAATCCCTCCGAAGATCAGAGGCCTACACCATCCCGAGTGACCGTGGGCCCCTGTTGAGTGATCCCGCCCAAGGTGTCTTTGCAATCCCTTGCCCGCCGGCTTGTGGGTCCCCAGAAGACTTCTTAAAGAAACCAAAGGGCTCCCCTGGTTGCTCTAGGCCTGCCCTGACTTACCCTCGCTGGGTGAGTCCCTCAGACCTTACTGGTCTGCGCCATCGACTTTTCTTCATCTCCCCGAGACTTGCGGCTGCCAAGGCTTGTTGGTTCCGATCGAGTTGCCGACACCGCAGTCAGCTGCAGACGTCGAGGGACACACCGAATCCAGCTCCTGGTCATTGTCGATGCCTCCTGGACCACGTGGCTGAAGAGTCAAGGCACCCACAACCGACCTGAAGCGACCGACGACGGTGGGCATCCATCTTCCTTGCCCCGGGTCACTGCCAAGTGACTTTGAACACTGTCCCCTCTGCTTTCAGGTCATCCTTCTTCAGAATCCAGGCTTGGATTCCACCGGACACTTCTTCAGCTCCCGCAAGCAGCAAGTCTTCTTTGTTCGCCATTGAAAACGACGCCGCGACCCGACACCAAAGGACACCTATGCACCCGGCTTCCCTGGGTGAGGTAACTCCAGCACTACGGTGCTCCTGTGGGTGTGGGCCCTAGAACTACTTACCCTGTAAGTGACTTGCTTGTAGGTTCTCCCGAAGTATCCTAAAACTCTTTATTTCCAACCGCGACTTGCCCCATTGAAGTTAACGGCGATCCGCGCCTGTGTATCCACACTGCACGCGTCCCCCGTGGGTCCTTTACTTACCTGCCTTGGGTGGTTTCGTGAGGCCCCTGCACTTCTGAAGGCCCTAGGCCTTGTCTCCCTGCAAGTCGTTGTCCCTAAGTCTCTTACTTAGTATATGGTCTGGTACGCCCCTAGGGCCCCAGCCATATTTTGTGCTTAACTTATTGTGAAACGTTGATTTGTGCATATGTTTGTCTTCTAATCTCATAAAGAGATTAGTAGAGAGTTATTTAGAAATAAATACATATATATTTGATATATATACCTGTGTGGTGTCTTTTCATTTGGTGATTCAAGAGATTATATGGTAAAACAAGCTGCTTTACATTCCTCCGAGACTTAGCCTGAAGGCTGCTCTCCACAGCTACCACTAGGATAGCTTTCTTTAAAAGGTTGTCTTAAACCTATCTACCATAAGAGTCGATTTGCCCTGGTGCAAGGTGTCCACTTTAATTAGTGAACAGCATATACCAGGCCAACTTCTCACATCACCTCAGGCCCCGCCCCCTCCCTTCACCATTGTGCAAATATTCCTCTAAAATCAGCCGAAATACGAATTCCGATTTACTCACCTGTTATCAGGAGAGAACCCAGTGCTGCATCTTTTAGCCCAGTACTGGTCCTGAAAAGTAATTCTAACCGTACTTACCAGTAACTTGAATTTCCTTCCATAGGCTAACATTGACTGGTTTCACTTGGAAATTCTTCTAAGTGTGCAGATTTGGAACTTTATAATATTCCTCTAAAATCAGCCGAAATACGGATTCCGATTTACTCACCTGTTATCAGGAGAGAACCCAGTGCTGCATCTTTTAGCCCAGCACTGACCCTGAAAAGTAATTCTAACCGTACTTACCAGTAACTTATATTTCCTTCCATAGGAATCCATTGTCTGGTTTTCAGCAGAAAAGTTTCAAAGTGTCGATTTTCACAAATTACAAATATTCCTTAAAAATCGCCTGTATGACTTAAACGCATTCTTTCAACTGTTTACAGGAGATGCACCAGTGCTGGATCCAGGATCCAACACTGAGTAAGAAAAAGTAACGATAACACTACTTACCTGCTAAGTGAATTTCCTCCTATAGGATAACATTGGTGATTCTATGTGAAAAAGTTTCTAAGTGTCAACTTTTAAAATACAATAATATTCCTTAAAAATCACTACTGTAACCAAAACGCTTTTACTCAACTGTTTACAGGAGATGTCCCAGGACTGAATCTAGGATCCAGTCCTGTGGTTAGAAAAGTAATCCATAAAGTAACTAATTGCATTTAACTAGAAATTCACATTGAGGTCAATGTTGCATTGTGTTTGAAATTGTGTTGCCCATTGCAACAACTGTAACTACTGTACTTAAAACTCTATTGCCTATTTGCAAACTATTTAAACTAAAGTAATTCATTCTGAGAAAGTATATTTTGTAATGTAATGTATAATGTAATTACAATGTAATTTAATAAATAAAATATCTAAAAATAAATAGTTTTAAAAAATGTAGTAAATCAGTATCCAAAAATAAATATAACAATTAATACATTTAAAAATTGTCATTTACAAAACCTTTGAAATTCACTGAAAAAAACATAGGTTTCAGACATGTTATAGTTAGGAATTAGCATTTAAAAACCTTTGAAATTCACTGAAAAAACCATAGGTTTTAGGGACAGTTATAGTTAGAAATTAGCATTTAAAAAACCTTTGAAATTCACTGAAAAAAACATAGGGGCCCATTACGATGGCGGGCGGAAGCACTACCGCCGTGCTGGCGGATGCAAAAACCACCAGTTACCGCCGGCACGCAGCAGTCCACACGCCCGCCCAATTACGATGCGAAAAGCAGGCCAAACACCGCCGGCAAGCCAGCAACACCGTCCGCCATCAAAGTGCGCCCGCACACGTAGCGGCGCAGCACAACTGACACACACCGTCCGACGAAACACGTCCCGCCCGGCGCATAAATTACGATGCCGCAAACAAACGGCTCCCACGGCAAAGAGACACCGCACGTGAAAGAGAGGCGGAAACACGGACGCAGAGCACGGACAACGAAGAAGCGGCACCCCGGGCATGAATCCAGCACTGCAGGCCCTTCCCATGCTTCTGCTGATGCACCACCAAGGACGCAACGTACCGCGGAGACGCAGGTAGGCACACACACAACAAGTGCACGCAAACAGCGCACACAGTGCAAGGGCGGATAAAGCGGACAACCCCCCACCAGCGCGTGCACACTACACATCCACCATTGCATCCACATATGACACACAGGCCAAATCCTAACATCGCGGAACACATGTGTACACACCACCTGGGACTAAGAACCAACCACCCCGTCACGGCCCCAAAGCGCCGATGACGCCGCCACACATGCGCACAACGCAGAGGCCAACCGCAGCGCCATGCATGCGTCGCACACAGACACAGGGACACAACCAAGCAGCACACACACCAGCCCCACCCCGAACGCACATGACACGTGACAGGCCGGCCACAGACATGTCCCCAACGCCCAATTCACGGACAACACCCAACGCCACACAACCGACGCACACATGTCAGTTAAGTCACGCAACAGCAGGACACACCCCAGTGTAACAAACATGGCGAAGCACACAGCGGCGGCAACACCAACTAGGAGAAGCAGGGCCCCTTCGGGAAGAGGAACGCCAGTACCACACTGAAAAACCCATACCACCCTGCACATATGAACAAGACACATGAAACGGAACACCAAAGAGCCCGGGGACCGACAACAGGTGGCCCAAGAATTACATCCACACACAAGGCCCAACGCAGAGCGGAAAGGCAGCCTGCCGCCCACACAAGGGAGAGCAGACAGCACTGAATGACCTTCCATTCCAACACCGAAACCACAGCCCTACGACAGAAGCCGGTGAATACAGCCATTGTCCAAGAATAGACCAACACAGGCATGCCGAGGAGACCGACCACACGGCAGATAGCGCATATCACAGAAGCACACAACGGACGGGGAGGAAAGAAGAAAACACTCCCCCATGTCGGCCACATGCAAGTTAATTGGAAGGAGTCACACAGCACCGACCTTGAACTGTCTGAGAAGCATGTGGAAAGAGGGCCCGTGTCCTCCAAACAAGCCAACAGAACACAAGTCCTGTCTCCCCACGACTACACAGAGCTCACAGCAACCCCGGAGCGTGCACATTGCAGACTGCACACACAGCCGGAGCACGCCACCTCTACGAACCGCTGCGAAATGGCAACCGCAACACACCTACCCAACTACGCCGAAGAGCTCAAGCTGTACCAAACCAGCACGATACATACATTGGGATGCGATCTCCTGTCCCTGCTGAACGTAAGTTACCGACTGACTTACCGCATCACATTGTTCAGCTGCGTCATGCCCGTCTTCTACTGTCGGAGGTGTCCCTACCAGCATCCCGTCGAGATATGCCTCTCCAACCCGGCATGTCTGAAGGCGGACCTGCTACCACTACTCCTCCCTCTGGACGCACACGACAGGGCCTGCTCTGCCTATGGGGGCATGGCGTATGTGGCCAACATCGCACGCGCACTGAAATGGAACCACTGTGCCTCCACACGACGGATCATCGAGAACAGCTACATCGAATGTCACCCAGCATGCCCCATCATGGTCCTCCAAGGGACAACCTACGAACAACACCTTGACAGCCACCATCCGCTTCATTGGCTGGCAAACATGTACACCACCAATGACATGGAAGCCCTGCTGGACGGCATCGCATACCTGTCAACCTGTAAATACGTCGGACCACAACGCAGGTTCCCCGAGTGACCTATGAAGTCCAACCCCGCACCCATGCTCAGCTTCCGCACGGACTGGCCAGTCACCACCACAACAGCCATACCAAACGACCGGCAACTGTAACCACACCATCAACGACATCGCCATGACATCGGATATGACCGGGACATGCACACTGTTCCCCATCACATCCAGGAACACCGCATGCATCGTGGGAGGCAGTGGCATGGGCTCTGTGCATCGCACCCACATGGACGGAACTGCACGAACAACCAGGACACGACATGGATCCAGCGCCCATGGACACACACACCGCTCAGTGGACATGAATAGGTCGCCTGGAGTCTGTGGGTGCTGCACCCCTCCCACCCCCGCCCCGGGAATCTCATACCAGGACCTTTGCATGGACGACAAGTGCATACAACAACAACACGACCCCAGTGACTGTGACATGTCCAGTAACCACCACAGTGCAACAACAAGTGGCACGCCGCTGCATGCACGCAAGCACATGCCCTGATGTCATCTCACATGCACGCGTGCATGAGGAACAACCGCAGCAAACCTGTCACATGGAACTGAGATGGACTGTGCCCATGATGCCGAGCGGTCTGGTAGGCTACATGTATACCGTCTGTGTCAAAGTCCGCAGCTCCGCAGCTATACGTAAATGTACATTAGCACAGCCTTGGCCAAGCAGATGTAACCCCACACCCTATCCCATTTGTAATCATGCTCAGTATATCCTCAACATGTATTCCGCTGCCAGTAGTGTCCACTATACTGCATCACAGAGGACAGAAGACTCAATATAATGTTTGAAACCAGAACTGTCTCCGCTGACTCATTTCACAAGTACGAATGAGAGAGGATGAGAGTATGTGAAGTACACGGCAGTCGTGACATGACCATGTAGTCCACTGGTATTGGATGTCAACGCAAATGAGTAGCACTACTGTGGAAGACACACATGTGTCGTGTGAAGTCGTATGGACGCAGTGCTCAGGTGGGTGGGTGCGACGGGTAGATGCGCACATGCCAAGTTGGAGCACGCCGTGTTGGGAGGGCTCATGAACAGTACACCACCGCTTCCCTGGGCATTGTGAGAGGACACCTGTCGGGGGAGTGAACACGTGTGTGCACAGCAGCCGGGCACACGTACAAAGCGGTACCAGGCGCACCTCAGCCCACCCTCTGTGGACAAGCTGGATCCTGTTGTGCGCCCGCCATGCCCCTTGACAAGGCACACACAGCCCCAGTCGACCAGGTGTAACCCCAACATAGTCAATCCGCACAGGCGATACAGGGCACGGGATGGCAGTGGAGCATGGTGTGTGAGAGGTCTCCTCGCGCTCCTCCTGGTCATATCACGCAGGCAATAGAACCTCAACGTCCAGCATGGCAAAAAGTCAAATGGAAGTGTAGGGGGATGCACCACAGCACGAGCAGCACTGACGTCACGGGAGGTGGCTCGCACCATCCCATCCATTGCCCATCATACCAACCACGCCACATGCCATTGCGACTAAGTGCAAGCGCGTGCGCCACCACCCCTGAGCCCTCCCCAGAGAGGCCAAAGAGTGAATGTGTGGGCCATCAGCCACAGACGGACGCGGCATGGCCGCAAGGGCAGCCACAGCCACTGGGTGTCGCAGGTGGCGGATCCGGAAGGCGAAGACTGTGATGCATAGTCCATGCAGGCCGGGTCTCCATTTGGGGCCCCATGCAGGTGGACGGCGTCCCGCCACACATCATACCCTGAGACAGCCCACTCGTGCAACTGGACCCACACATACACTCCTTGCCCTCTCTGGTGCGAGCTTGGGGCTGCCTGTGCAAGCGCTAGCCTCGCAGGTGAGCATGCATATTGGGGGGCGAGGGGAGGACATGAGGGCTGGGGCGAAGATGACTGTATCACTGTCAGTTAGTACAAGGGATGACCCAGATGTGGAAAGGAAGAGACGTGTCCCGTGTGTACTGCAACTAGTCGCCAATCCAACTACCCCCCATGTCCGGAATGTAAGCCCGCACCTAGGCCCGCCCATCCGCCACATCGAACATACCACCAGCACGACAACCTTCCCATTCGAAACACTGACTGGGGGTGGCGACCAGTGAACAATCATGTGTAGCCTACCCACGCGTACATGTGGGCCCTCCATGATCCATGTCACCTGCGGCAAAGACATGACATGCGCAATGAGGGAAGTGAGGAGAGCTGTCTGCCCCACGCGCAGAAGGTGCATCAGCTCCACAGACCCAGCAGCGAGTCCAGCAGGGGTCACATGTGCAGGGGCAGCTGTGCCTGGTGTGAAGGCACATGCATATAGACAGCACATCGACCAATGTGTAGTCTGCCCACATCCACAGTCCATCATCATGCGGACATAGGAATTGAACACAGGGCAACACATCTTAGCTGGTGCACCCACCGTGACCAACAATGCGCAATCATCGACGTACCCGCCCTGTGCATGGCCCCCCACCCAACGGAGGCACATCCAGTGCCACCATCCCACACACACAAGCCTTCCACGGAACATGCTGTGTCCAATGGTCAGTACAGAGTCAGCGCCCATCTGGTGGATCCTGAACAGGAGACACATGCACACACATGCCAGCTCCCACTATGTACGACTGCCACCTGGCACGTGCAATGTAACCTCTCACCTGTGACGTGTGACTGCAAGCACACAGCCGTCTTGGCATGGGGCTGTCAATGTGGACACCAGTCAATGTTTCGGGAGCTGTGATCCGTACAGTGCTGTACATAGGGTGCAGTGCTGACACCTACTACTGTCTCATATCCCCTCGTGCCACAGGTCCCACTTGTATTGGCCGCTCAGCCCGTGCCCACATCGTCGTCGTCGTGTGCCATACTCATCCAGCCTCGGAAGCAGTACCATGCTCAGCAGACACTCATGTTGCCGTGGCGTTGCCGCTTGACGAATATGCAGTCAGTCCCCATCAGCACGCCCCGCAAGTCATTGGGGCCTAGATCCCCATGTGCATGCACATGGCAGTGGTATGTCTCACTTGCCATTGCCATTGTTGGGAGACCTGTGTAAGTGTATTGTGGCCGTGCCGTCCCAGCTTGACAGCTGGGCTGTGGCCCATGTGCTTGCTCAGTCATGTCAGTGATGTGTATGCGAAATTGCTATGTGCCGTGTTGCTTTGACATGTGTCCTCTGCCATTTAACCCAGGCGGAGACCGAACATTGACCGCCCATACCAATTGCTGGCGGACATGGATGATACAGAGGTAATCAGGAAGTTTCGGCTGGACAGGCCAACTCTGCATCGACTGTGTGCCATGTTAGAGCCCCATCTCCGTCCCCGCAGGGTGTATCCGACTGCTGTCACCCCCACGGCTAAGGTGATGGCCGCCATGCATTTCTTCGCCACTGGGTCATTCCAGCACACAGTGGGCAGTGGAGGAGGGATGTCCCAGCCCATGTTCAGCAAGGTGCTGAGGGATGTACTGGCAGCCATGATGCTGTACCGGAACAGGTACATCAGATTCCCCAGGGCTCGTGAATTGGCGGCAGTGAAGGGTGCATTCTATGCCCTTGGCAGAATCCCACACGTCGTGGGAGCCATTGACTGCACTCATGTTGGCCTTGTTCCACCACAGGCCACTGAGCACCTGTACCGCAACAGGAAGCACACGCACTCCCTGAATGTGCAAGTGGTGTGCCTTGCGGACATGGTGATCACCCACGTGTGTGCAAAGTTTCCAGGCTCGGCCCATGACGCACACATAATGCGCAACAGCATCTTGCCACGACTGATGGCCAATCTGCAACAGGATCGTGGCTGTATTGTCGGTGAGTATGTGGAGTGGTGTAGCGTGCTGGTTGTGCGATGCTGTCCCCTGTCCAGTTGGAATAGCAACGGTTCTCTGTGTCCCTCACACCCAGGTGACTCTGCGTATCCGAATGGGGCATGGCTGCTCAGTCCATTGAGGAATCCTCGCACCCCAGCAGACGATCGATACAATGAGGCACATGGGAGGACCAGACGTGTGGTCGAGCGTACCTTTGGCCTCCTCAAGTCCAGGTTCAGGTGCCTGGACCGCACCGGGGTGCACTGGCGTACTCCCCACAGAAGGTGTGCCAGATAGTGGTGGCGTGCTGCATGCTGCACAATCTGGCCATTCGGAAGCAGATCCCCCTCATTGTGGATGACGGAGATCAACCAGGGCCCCAGCCCGCAGACCAGGACAGCTTGAGTGAGGTGGACAGCGGAGAGGAGGAAGCTGGGAATGTGCGCCAGCAGCTCATCGCCCGCTACTTCACTTGACGGTGAGTGTCCATGTACGACGGATGATGTGTCTGTATCTATGCAGGTGTGTGTGTGCTGTGTCAGGGTGGCCGTATGTTCACTGCGTGCAGTGTGTCAACGCTCCATGGCCAGGGTAGTATGCCACTGTTGGTGACTGTGGCATTGTGCCCTATTGCTCTGTGCGATGTGTGTACATTGCTTGTAGTTGTTGACATGTACTGTGTGATGGGTGTGTGACACACTCATTGAATGTGCTCCTGTTCTGTCTCCCACCCCTAGGTCCCTACAGGCCCTCCGGATTCCATTTCCATGCCACGCATCAGGTGCCTTTCCGCCCAAGGTGGCCGTTGTATTCCGTACAATAAAGACACAGGGCACAAACAGCAGTTAGTGAAAAAGGTGCATTTATTACAAACTGTGACATGTGATTGTGTGTAAGGTGATGACAAAAGTGGTGCGTGCAGTGACAATGAGCTGTCGGTCATGGCTGCGTGATGATCAGGGTGTACCCACTGGTTCTATGTCCATAGTCCAACACACACATGCCATCCAGATGGCTGTGTGGAGTGGGATCGTAGAGCAAGTCAATGCAGTGGCTGGTCAAGGAAGGCTGGCGGAAGGCTGGCTGGCTGCCTCACTTGCGACTGGAGCGTGCGAAGTCCTCCCGGGAGATCTGTTTCCTCTTCGGACGGCCCCTTCCACGTTTGGGAGGGGGGTGTGTGGTGGCGACCTGCTGGTGGTGGGTGAGGTGTGCTCACTGGCTGTGGACGCAGGGGAAGTGGACACTGCTGCCCGAGCCTGCGCCCTAGCAGGTGGTGGCGGAGGTGGTGTTGCTGGCCTTGCCTGTGACCCCACCGCCACCACCAGCTGGCCCATGAGGTCCACGAGTTGGTCCATACGGGACACGAATTGGCCCATATGGGCGTCCATGGACCTCAGCACCCCCAGCACCTCCCGCGTGTCAGTAGCAGACCTGGCCCATTGTCCTTGGGCCTCTTCATAGGCCCCAAGGACTCTGGCCATTTGAGGCAGGGCATGGCTCCCAGGGGAGGCTGGCGTTTCCCTGACCCTGCTCCTCCTACCAGTCCTGCTGCCACCGGCCTGCCCACTAGCCACATTGCTCACCACGGTCCTCGCTGTGGCTCCCAGGGTGGATCCAGTCGGCCGGGCCACCACCTGCGCTGGGGCTGGTGCCAGCGAAGACGTGGTGGTGGTGGAGGCGGTGGTGGTCGGTGCGGCGATGGTGGCGGTTGCGGCAGTGGTAGTGGCCGCAATGACCGTGGGTGTGGCCGCAACGACAGTGGCAGCAGGGGACTGGGACTGTTCAGCATCCCTGGATGATGGGTTGGTGGGTAGGAGGGGTCCTGGGGAGCGGCTGGGCCCTGCCACGCCAGATGGGCCAGCTTGGTGGTCCGTGTCCGAAGAGGTGGACAGATCCTCCAGATCCGTGTGTCCTCGTTGGGGGCTTGTAGGCTGGCTGTGCTGGCTGCTGTCTCCATCCCCAGCGTCCAGCAGTTCGTCACCTGTGGAGAGAATGAGATTTGTTATTGTGTTGCACCTGGCGAAGTATGTATTAGTCGTCTGACATTGGCAGTTCGTGCAATCTCGTACATGGGTTTCCCGGAGGCGAGTGTGTGGCTGTGGCATCTGTAGGTGTGTGTGCTAGGCAATGGGACTGTGTGCTGTGCACATGTGGCATGGGACGGATTGGCCAAGCCGATGGGTGTGTTGCTTTGCCCCTACTCATTGTGACTCTGGTGTATGCGGGCTCCTGGCCCATCCTGGGTCTGGTTTGTACTTTGCTTTTGGAGTTCAAATGGAACGCTTAGGAACGCATATGGCAACATGGGGGCCATGCCCCAGATTCGCATTTGGGATGGAATATGCTTTGGGGTTCAAATGGAACGCTTAGGAACGCATATGGCAACATGGGGGCCATGCCCCAGATTCGCATTTGGGATGGAATATGCTTTTGGGGTTCAAATGGAATGCTTAGGAACGCATATGGCAACATGGGGGCCATGCCCCAGATTCGCATTTGGGATGGAATATGCTTTTGGGGTTCAAATGGAACGCTTAGGAACGCATATGGCAACATGGGGGCCATGCCCCAGATTCGCATTTGGGATGGAATATGCTTTTGGGGTTCAAATGGAACGCTTAGGAACGCATATGGCAACATGGGGGCCATGCCCCAGATTCGCATTTGGGAGGGTATATGCTTTTGGGGTACATGCTGTGAGCCATGGGTGCCGAACGTGACATGTGTTGTGGCAGCATGACAGTGCATGGTCTGAGGTGTGTGCATGCCTGACATGCCCTGCATATTTGCTGTCTGTTGTGGTTACTGGACATGGCATTGGACGCATCGTTATGAGTGAGTGATAGTTGTGTGCCAGCCAACGTATTGCAGTTGTCCCATCTCCTTGGTGTGCGTGCTGCCCTGTGCCATGTGCATCACTGCAGTGCTCGGGGGTGTGGCCCATGTTGTGTGTTGTTGCTCACAGTGTGTCGTGCGCTTAATTGACTTCTGGCACATGGTTGGTCATGGGCATGTGTCTTAGCGTGACTGCTGTATGTGTGGCAGCTGTGCGGATGACATGCCTTTCATGAGACTGGGGCTGACGGATGGGATGGATGGTATGTTGTATGTGCATGGTGTGTCTGTGTGTTTGATGGGTTCAGTGGTGTTCGTGTGCATTTATGTTGTTCCGCTCTGTTGCGTCTAGTGTTGTTTGTCTTACATAGGCGTAGTTGTGGGGTGTGTGGTTGACAGGCAGTAGGGGCTACATGGACAGGACTTCAATGGTGTTTCGGTTGTGTGTGATGAGTTGCACAGTGGCTGCCGTGTGGGACTATATTCAGTGTGGCTTGTGCATGCAGACGTGGCTCCTTGGGTGTTGCTATGTCTGTGATGGGTCATGTGGGGTGTGAGTCTGCTGTTCATGTCCGTGTGCACATTGTTCACTTGTTCGTGACGGTGGGCGGTGCTGCGTGTTCGTGTGCTACGTGACATGTCCCATGTGTTGGTGGTGTTATGGTCCTCATGCCTCCAGTAATCCAGCCCTGTCCAGTTTCCCACCTGCAAGTTGTTCGTGCGTGCACTGTACTGGATGCCACATGGCTCTTAGCGGGGGTGCTCCATGTTGCAGGTCTGTGGGGGTGGGGGGTGTAGTGGGTCGTGGGGTGGCTGTACACCCACTGACACCGATTGCTGTGGACCGTGATGTCTGCCTTTCGGCTGTCGTTGTGCACTGCGGTGGCTGACACGTGGGTGTGGGGTGTGGGGATGCTCCTCCTTGCTGTGCTGTGGGACTGGGGCCTGGTGTGTGTTGTACTTGGGCTGTCCACCGTCCCACCCACTGCACTTTGTGTTCCTGCCACTTACCTGTTACTTGTCAGTTGGTGCAGCTGTGGCGGACACATGGGTGTGGTGGGTGCTCGTTGTGGCGCTTCTGGCATATTTGGGGACCTGTTGGTGGTTACGTGGCTGGCTTAGTGTACACATGTCCCCACGCATCTTACAGTTGTTCGGTTTGGCCTGTGTGTGGTAGTGTCTGTTGCATGTGCGTGTGATGTGTTGTGTATTGTGTGCTGGACATGGGGGTGTTTGTCCCTGGGAGCTGTGGCATGGTGGTTGCGCATGTGTGTACATAGCGGTGTGCTGGTATACATTAGTTTGTACTTACCAGCCTCCACTCCTCTGCTAATCCGGCGAGGATCTCCGGATGTATTACGACTCGCACCTTCTCCTCCCACGCTTTGAAGGTCTTAAAGAGCGCGGGATTCCCTCCGCCAGTGACGGCAGCCAGCTCTCTGTTTTTGCCCTCCTTCTTCTTGACCAGGCTCTTTACGTCATTCCAACGTTTGTTTATCTCGGTTCTGTTCCTGGGCAGGGTCCCGACTGCATTGACCTGGTCTACGATCCGGGTCCACATTCTGTTTCTGGTGGCTAGTGGTGTGTGCTGGACCATGTTCCCATAGATTTGTGGGTACACCTTGATGATCTCGTCGACCATGACCGTCAGCTCCATGGGCGTGAACTTGGGCATCCTTTGTGGTGCCATGGTGTTTGTGGTGCTGGTGCGGTGTGTGTTGTGTAATGTGCAGGGGGTTTGTGGTGCCGGTGTTTGGTGGTGGTGGTGGTGGTGGTTGTGATGTGTGCGTTTCTGTGGTGTGCTGCTGTCCTTGCTGTGTCACTGTGTCCTCTCCTCTCCTCTCTGGTTTGCAATGTAGCAAGGGGTTGTGGTCTGTGGGAGTGCTGCTTTTGTACTCACCTATGTGGGTGTGTCCTCATGGTCTGTTGTTTTCAGGTGTGTTGTGTCTGGGGTTCTGGCCTTTGTATTTTTTGTTTGTCCGGGGGGTGTTTTCGGGATGTGTACTGTGCTTGTGTATTTGTGCGTGCCTTGCTGTGTGGACTTGTTGGCCATGTTGTGTGCTATTGGTTTTGTGTGCGGATGGTTTCTGTGCAGGTACGTGGGCGCCATGGCTTCTGCCGTGTCGATTCTCATCGGCGTTGTTTGCGCTGGCGGGCGGTATTTTTGTTGTTTTTCCGCGCTCATGGCGGTGCGATCGTAATTTCACGTGCGGTGTGTCGGCCGTGTGGGCGGGCGGTTTTGTGTTGTCGTGCGTGTTTCCGTCCGTGGCGGGCGGTTTGACTCCGACTCGGACGATGGCGGGCGGTATTTTGTATGATTTTTCCGCCGATGGCGGTTTTCAGTTTGTGTACTCATAATGGCGTGGTCGGTGTTCAGGCGGTGTGTGCGGGCGGATTTTTGCTGCTTCCATGCCTGGCGGATTTTTTTACGCCGGGTATCGTAATGTGCCGCATAGTTTTCAGACACGTTATAGTTAGAAATTAGCATTTAAAAAACCTTTGAAATTCACTGAAAAAACCATAGGTTTTAGGGACAGTTATAGTTAGTTGGACATTGCACTCGTACAAAACCCGTGAAATTCCCCGTTATAGTTAGTTCAGCTAACTATAACTCGCGCCCCGCAATTCACTGCTGATGACGTCACATATTACATCACTCATGACATGGTCAGTGACATCACTGATGACATCTCAAATGACATCACTGATGACATCATCCATGTGATAATTTCATGCATCATCTCACACCCTAATATAATTTTTGATACACCCACTCTTATTTACAGACTGCCATTCTCAAAACCATAGACACTCCAACCCCAAAAACTACATACCCACTCACTGATTCTTAGGTCTACACACACATCCACTCACTCACCCGTACACTCACTCATACTTACAGTCACTCAGTACTGGACTATCATATGCACTCATACACCTATATAAACACTCACACACCGCCACTCATCCATAGAGGTACTCACACACCTAGTCAGTCATGCAAAAAATTAATCACACACCCATTTACTCACCTATACAGTTATACACACACCAGCTCACTTACTCATACAAATACTAGCACATTCTTACGCTCTTATACAATAACTGATACAAGCACACACGCATCCATACAGCCACTCTCACAATCACACACTCTCACTTATAGCCTTTAAATACTCTAACACACATATATACTGCCTTTTACATATGTAGTTACTCGCACATGTACCACTGAGATATACATTCACTCACTAACACACCCATACACACACTCACTAACCCTGGGCAAAGCACTATGCTACGCTCGCGTAGTTTGCGAAGTTTGCGCTTACTTCGCACAACGCGAATTGCACGTAGCACAGTGCAAACACGCGTAGCATAGCGTAGCGTAGTGCAGCGGTCATTTTTTGCTTGCTCGCGGTCCTCAATGTCAAGTTGGCGACCGCGAGCAAGCAAAATGACATCCCGGCGAGACTTTTCTCGCTCGCGATCAGCAACATCAAGTTGCCGATCGCGAGCGTGGAAAATAAACCTCCCGGCGAGATTCTCAACGCGGGAGGTCAGGTTTCTCATTGCGAGTGGTCGCAGCATGCTCGCGACCGCTCGCTATGAGAAACTACCAGTCCGCGTTGAGAAAGCTGCCGCTCGAGTAAAAATCTACTCGAGCGGCAGTAAAAGACAGCTCGCACTGTGCAAGATGCCGCGTTAATGATTGCACAGTGCGGACAAGCATCCGGCACTGTGCAATCATTGCGAACAGTGCACTACGCAGTTCGCGTAGTGCTACGCGTAGCTCGCGTAGTGCGAACTGCACTTTGCGTAGCTTTGCGTAGCGCTACTTCGCGAACTACGTCCAGGCTTAACACTCACCCACCCAAGCAGTCCATCACAGACGCACTCTTCAAATCATGCACCCAGTGAATCACCCACTCACACATCTATGTACAGAGTCGCACACACCCCACCCACACAAACACTCAGGCACCCATACAGATACTCAGACAACCAATCAATAACTCATATAGACACTCATGTAGCTATTCACAAACCCATGCAGCCACTTACACAGCAACAGACAGACGGATACAGACATTCACCCAGTTTAGTCACTAACCCATGCATTCAGTAAGATACGTTTAATCACTCACTTATACAGTTAGTCACGCACCTACTAAATCATCCATACAGACACTTATACACCCACTCATTCTTCAATACGCCTTTCCCTATATACATTAAAAATATTTAAACTTTACAGAAACACACAGTCACTGCATGATGTCATCAGTGATGTCATTTGAGATGTCATCAGTGATGTCATCAGTGATGTCACTGACCATGTCATGAGTGATGTAATATGTGACGTCATCAGCAGTGAATTGCGGGGGCGCGAGTTATAGTTAGCTGAACTAACTATAACGGGGGAATTTCACGGGTTTTGTACGAGTGCAATGTCCAACTAACTATAACTGTCCCTAAAACCTATGGTTTTTTCAGTGAATATATATATATATATTCCATATGTAAACACCCAACACTTGGAGGCCCCAACGCTTTCGTGTAAATTACTTTATTCTGCCAGGCAGCATCTCACATCAGTTGGGTAGGTGCTGTTATTTTAAAATTGAAGGGACCATCTTTTTAGTATTACTTGTATTTTGCACTGTGTTTTTACTAATTGCGCTTAGCGCTCCCTCACTTCCGCAACCCTAGGGCACTTCCGCTTGATCTAACGGTCTAGTTGCCTGGGGACGGTCAGCTGCTGCACAGCAGGGCTGATTGGTGGGTGGGAGGAGCTAACAGCATATCATCGGAGCTGGAGCAAGCGCGCGGTCTGAGAGAGTCGCGTTTGCTCCCACGCGGAGGTTTGCTTATGGTGGTGCCTCCAAGTTAGCTGGTTTTATCTGCGCTGTTATTTTAACATTGAAGGGACCATCTTTTTAGTATTACTTGTATTTTGCACTGTGTTTCTTACTAATTGCGCTTAGCGCTCCCTCACTTCCGCAACCCTAGGGCACTTCCGCTTGATCTAACGGTCTAGTTGCCTGGGGACGGTCAGCTGCTGCACAGCAGGGCTGATTGGTGGGTGGGAGGAGCTAACAGCATATCATCGGAGCTGGAGCAAGCGCGCGGTCTGAGAGAGTCGCGTTTGCTCCCACGCGGAGGTTTGCTTATGGTGGTGCCTCCAAGTTAGCTGGTTTTATCTGCGCTGTTATTTTAAAATTGAAGGGACCATCTTTTTAGTATTACTTGTATTTTGCACTGTGTTTTTACTAATTGCGCTTAGCGCTCCCTCACTTCCGCAACCCTAGGGCACTTCCGCTTGATCTAACGGTCTAGTTGCCTGGGGACGGTCAGCTGCTGCACAGCAGGGCTGATTGGTGGGTGGGAGGAGCTAACAGCATATCATCGGAGCTGGAGCAAGCGCGCGGATCTGAGAGAGTCGCGTTTGCTCCCACGCGGAAGTTTGCTTATGGTGGTGCCTCCAAGTTAGCTGGTTTTACTCTGCGCTGTTATTTTAAAATTGAAGGGACCATCTTTTTAGTATTACTTGTATTTTGCACTGTGTTTTTACTAATTGCGCTTAGCGCTCCCTCACTTCCGCAACCCTAGGGCACTTCCGCTTGATCTAACGGTCTAGTTGCCTGGGGACGGTCAGCTGCTGCACAGCAGGGCTGATTGGTGGGTGGGAGGAGCTAACAGCATATCATCGGAGCTGGAGCAAGCGCGCAGCGTGCGCGCGCCGAAGGCGCGCCTAAGGCAAGCCCGTCTGCGCCCGTCCGCGACCGACCGGGACCAGGAGCCAGTCCCCCTAGGCCCCACTATTTGTACTCTATGGAGGAACTTCGGAGCCTAGCCCTGGGTGTGGTGCCACTTAAGACCAATGTGGTTTTTAAACTTAGGGCCGAGGGGCTATTAAGGACACAATTGGTAGTAGGCAGTATAGGTTCCCTACCTCACCCACCTAGGATGTCTTGGCCCAATGATCCACAGGGATTACGGGTAGCTACTCTTAATACCCGCTTCCTTGCAGAAGCACAATCTTGAAGTCTTCTCGCTTCTCCAGGATGACCATTTGGACATACTTGGAGTCACAGAAACTTGGCTTGAGGAATCCTCAGCACCGGATTTAGTGGCAGCCATGCCCCCGAATTATGCCGCCCTCTGTTATAACAGACCCAGCAGCACTAGAGGGGGTGGAGTCGCTATTCTGTATAACCAACAGCTACAGGCAGAGATCCTATGTGCAGAAAGCATTGAGGGGGCAGATGTGCTGGGGGCTAAACTCTGCTCCCAGACCACCTGTCTAATTGCTCTGATAGTCTACCGCCCTCCGCGAACATCACCCAAATTTGTTGAGCTCTTTATCGAATTAGTTAATGATATCCGGTCGCGGTATCAATGTATCCTGATAATGGGGGACTTCAACTTCCACTGGGATCAGACACCTAAAGATAGTCAGGCCATACAGTTGGAAGAGGCACTAGGCGCACTGGAGTTGAGGCAATTGGTGAATGCACCCACTCACGAGAAGGGCCATACACTTGATCTGGTCTGGACCTCCCACCCACCTATAAGTCCACTAATGATCAGTCCTTGTGCTTGGTCTGATCACTATTTAATTAGTGGCTGGTTTCCATCCACAAGTCAAGTAGTTTGTCCCCAGCCAGAGTGGAAAGTGCTGAGGGGATGGGGAAAAATCAGAGGAGATGACCTGATTAATACTTTATATACATTTTCTCCCCCTGGACCAACACAAGGAAATCCTGACCTTGATCGAGATAGCGCTGCTCTTTCTACAAGGTTGAAGAATGCCATTAACATTGTAGCCCCCATGCGTAGGGAAAGAGTAAGGGATAAAGGCAAAGGGGCACCATGGTTTAACGAGGCCCTTAGACATAAGAAACAAGCCTTACGCCAATGCGAGAGAGCCTGGCGTCGAGATTATGACCCAGGTGCCCGGCTTGAATACAAAGCAATGTTTGCAGTCTACAAGAAAGCGATTTTAATAAGGAAAGCAGAATTTTATGAAGATAGGATCTTGAACGCTGATAACTTACAAAAAGAAACTTTTCGGATTTTAAAAGAATTGAGACAGACTCAGGAACAGAGGCCCCACTATTGCCCTGATGACTGTAATAAATTCCAGTCCTTCTTTCTAAAAAAGTGAAGGACCTACTGACTGAGATCCATTTCACTCCTACCGTTCATTGCCCCTTAATATCAGTACCCCTGCCCCCTGCATATAATAAACCTCTTACTGCCTTTCCCATGCTTACCTTGGACTCCATGTCTTCTTTAATGGGTCGGATTAAGTCGGGGTCTCCGGCGGATCCCTGCCCTCCGAGGATCTTCAAGCTGGCACTACCTGGGATCGAAAGCGAGGTTCTAATGCTATTAAATCATTCCCTCGAACAGGGCCACGTTCCTATTGATTTTAAGGAAGCACGAGTTATCCCACTATTGAAAAAACCAGGGGCAGACGCAAAGAACCTAAAAACTTTAGGCCAATTTCCCAACTTCCATTCCTGGCGAAAGTGCTGGAACAGCACGTGCTGAAATCCCTATCACACCATATAGAAGTCAACCATCTCCTGCAAACCAACCAGGCTGGCTTTAGGGCCCATCACAGCACGGAGATGGTTATGTTGGCCGTGCTGGATGAAATTAGGCTCAGGGCCGATAAGAAAAAACCATGTGCCCTGGTATTGCTAGATCTATCCGCGGCATTTGACACGGTCAATTATGACCTACTTCTGTCACGGATTTCAGAGCTAGGCATCCAGGGCACGGCCCTCAAATGGTTTACGTCCTTCCTCACTGACCGTTCACAGAGAGTACAACTGGCTGACTTTGTGTCTGACTCCGGTAAACTCTCATGTGGGGTGCCACAGGGTTCGGCGTTGTCTCCTCTCTTATTCAATGCCTACCTTGAACCCTTGATAGCTGCACTGAATATCATGGAGTGCCAGATCTACAACTACGCGGATGACACTCAAATCATTATCCAGATAGATAATGCCCCGGCTGCCCATGCACGAATGCAAAATATTTTAAAATACATAGTCAACTGGATGACGGCCAATTCCCTCAAAATCAACCCTGATAAGACTGAGGTATTGGCCATCAACACAGACTCCAGTCCGTGGAGTGACCTTTTTTGGCCACAAGAGTTGGGCGCAAATCCTGAGCCAGCCCAGGCCGTAAAAAGCCTGGGCATTAAAATTGATGCTAAACTGTCTATGACTCAGCAGTTATCTGCCGTAGTAGGTACATGTGTTGGCCTGCTTAGACAGCTACGGAAACTTGCTCCCCTTCTCACATTCACGACTCTCAGAACGGCAGTATCAGCCTTGATAGTGTCACGTTTGGATTACGGGAATTCCCTGTATATTGGCCTCCCAGGAAAGCTGCTTGCTAGACTACAGGTCATTATGAATGACGCGGCCAGACTGATTTTTAAACTGCCTAGGAGGGCCCATGCTACCCCTCTCCTACGCCAGCTACACTGGCTCCCGATTAGGCAGAGAATTAGTTTTAAAGGCCTTTGCATTGCGCACAAGGCCATTTATGGCCAAGCCCCATCCTACATTAAGGATCGCCTGGCTATTTATACTCCTAGTAGGTCACTACGGTCCTCGGAGGCCGGCCTGCTGGCCTGCCCCCGCTTTAGCATGACCTCTAAAGGAGGCAGAGCCTTTTCGACCTCAATTCCTGTATTATGGAACAAGTTACCGGAGAATCTGCGGAAGGAACAAGCCCTTCTCCCTTTTAGGAAGAAGTTAAAGACATTCCTCTTTGTGGAAGCTTGGGGCACAATTTAATCATTGTCTTCCTCCTTACGTGCTAGGGCAGGGCTCTCTCTCATAGCGCTTAGAGACCAGTAGGTGATAACGCGCTCTACAAATGACAATTACAATTACAATTACAATAGGTGCAGCAGGTTCTTGTCATCATTTTCCAACGCATTTTGGGTATCCGTGCGCCCTTGTTCACAGTGATGACTCGTAGGGAAGGGCAGCTCAACAGGTGATAATGAAATAATTCACTTGTCCCGCCCAGTGGGCGTGTGTGCGCATTGCACACTGGTATTTGCAGTTTTAACATCAGTATTCCTGTAGTAGGTAACTGCCCAGTTCCTCAACATTAGTTTATCAAGTGTTGGGTGTTTACATATGGAATATATATATATATATATATATATATATATATATATATATATATATATATATATATATATATATATATATATATATATATATATTATCTACTGGTGGTCGCCAGTAGATAGTTATAGTTAGGACCTAGTTTCCATAGGAAAAGCGTTTTTCTTTTAACAATAACTTTGGCGCCGGATGACGAATCTTCGCAAAAGTTTCAAAACTAGTGGGGCACTCCGGTAAGCTCCTATCCTGAAAGTTTCGGGGTGATTCATCAAGCGGGGGCCGAGAAAAAAGGGGGGTCCCAAAACGCATTTTCCCCATGTTATTTCCAATAGGAAACTTTAGACACGGTTACAGCTCGAACTGCTGAACGGAATTACACCAAATTTGGCAAAAGGTAGCCCTTGGTTCAGAAAGCGCCCTTTTTAAATGGTGTAAATCCGTTCAGTAGTTCCTGAGAAATTCAAAAAATAGAGGTCAAAAATCAATTTCCCATAGGAAATTTTAGACACGGTTACAGCCAAAACTGCTGAACGGAATTACACCAAATTTGGCAAAAAGGTAGTGCTTGGTTCAGAAAGCACCCTTTTTTTTAAATGGTATAAATCCGTTCAGTAGTTTTTGAGATATTAAAGGAAAAAAATCTTTATATATCTTGGCGGGACCTAACTACACAAGCACGAGCTTGGCTCTAATTGGCTGCCAACACTTCAATCCAGGAAGTGTTGGCAGCAATCTTGGTGCAATGCTTTTTAGGTCTCGCCTAGCGATGCAGCACATGCGCTGCTCACTACACAAACACCACTGCACTGCCCTAAACCCTAAAACACTACCCCAGCATGACCCCCTACACTGCACGAACACCACTGCACTGCCCTAAACCCTAAAACACTACCCCAGCATGACCCCCTACACTGCCCGAACACCACTGCACTGCCCTAAACCCTAAAACACTACCCCCAGCACGACCCCCTACACTGCCCAAACACCACTGCACTGCCCTAAACCCTGAAACACCACCCCCAGCACGACCCCCTACACTGCCCGAACACCACTGCACTGCCCTAAACCCTGAAACACCACCCCCAGCACAACCCCCTACACTGCCCGAACACCACTGCACTGCCCTAAACCCTGAAACACTACCCCCAGCACGACCTCCTACACTGCCCGAACACCACTGCACTGCCCTAAACCCTGAAACACTACCCCCAGCACGACCTCCTACACTGCCCGAACACCACTGCACTGCCCTAAACCCTGAAACACTACCCCCAGCACGACCCCTACACTGCCCGAACACCACTGCACTTCCCTAAACCCTGAAACACCACCCCCAGCACGACCCCCTACACTGCCTGAACACCACTGCCCTAAACCCTGAAACACCACCCCCAGCAAGACCCTCTACACTGCCCGAACACCACTGCACTGCCCAAAACCCTGAAACACCACCCCCAGCACGGCCCCCTACACTGCCCGAACACCAGTGCTCTGCCCAAAACCCTGAAACACTAGCCCCAGCACAACCCCCTACACTGCCCGAACACCACTGCACTGCCCTAAACCCTGAAACACCAGCCCCAGCACGGCCCCCTACACTGCCCGAACACCACTGCACTGCCCTAAACCCTGAAACACCAGCCCCAGCACGACCCCCTACACTGCCCGAACACCACTGCACTGCCCTAAACCCTGAAACACCAGCCGCAGCATGACCCCCTACACTGCCCGAACACCACTGCACTGCCCTAAACCCTGAAACACCAGCCCCAGCACGACCCCCTACACTGCCCGAACACCACTACACTGCCCTAAACCCTGAAACACCAGCCCCAGCATGAACCCCTACACTGCCCGAACACCACTGCACTGCCCTAAACCCTGAAACCCCACCCCCTGCATGACCCCCTACACTGCCCGAACACCACTGCACTGCCCTAAACCCTGAAACAGCACCCCCAGCACGACCCCTTACACTTCCCGGACACCACTGCACTGCCCTAAACCCTGAAACACTATCCCCAGCAAGACCCCCTGCACTACCCGAACACCACTGCACTGCCCTAAACCCTGAAACACCACCCCCAGCAAGACCCCCTACACTGCCCGAACACCACTGCCCTAAACCCTGAAACACCACCCCCAGCAAGACCCCCTACACTGCCCGAACACCACTGCACTGCCCTAAACCCTGAAACACCACTCCCAGCACGAACCCCTACACTGCCCGAACACCACTGCTCTGCCCAAAACCCTGAAACACCAGCCCCAGCACGAACTCCTACACTGCCCGAACACGACTGCACTGCCCTAAACCCTGAAACACCAGCCCCAGCAAGACCCCCTACACTGCCCGAACACCACTGCACTGCCCTAAACCCTGAATCACCAGCCCCAGCACGACCCCCTACACTGCCCGAACACCACTGCCCTAAACCCTGAAACACCACCCACTGCATGACCCCCTACACTCCCCGAACACCACTGCACTGCCCTAAACCCTGAAACACCACCCCCAGCACGACCCCCTACACTGCCTGAACACCACTGCACTACCCTAAACCCACCCCCAGCACAACCCCCTACTCTGCCCGAATACCACTGCACTTCCCAAAACCCTGAAACACTACCCCCAGCACGACCCCTTACACTGCCCAAACACCACTGCACTGCCCAAAACCCTGAAACACTACCCCCAGCACGACCCCTACACTGCCCGAACACCACTGCACTGCCCTAAACCCTGAAACACCAGCCCCAGCACGACCCACTACACTGCCCGAACACCATTGCACTGCCCTAAAGCCTGAAACACCAGCCCCAGCACGACCCCCTACACTGCTCGAACACCACTGCACTGCCCTAAACCCCGGATCACCAGCCCCAGCACGACCCCCTACACTGCCCGAACACCACTGCACTGCCCTAAACCCTGAAACACCAGCCCCAGCACGATCCCCTACACTGCCCGAACACCACTGCACTACCCTAAACCCTGAAACACCACCCCCCACATGACCCCCTACACTGCCCGAACACTACTGCACTGCCCTAAACCCTGAAACACCACCCCCGCAGGACCCCTACACTGCCCGAACACCACTGCCCTAAACCCTGAAACACCACCCCCAGCACGACACCCCCAGCACGACCCCCTACACTGCCCGAACACCACTGCACTGCCCTAAACCCTAAACCACTACCCCCAGCACAACCCCCTACTCTGCCCGAACACCACTGCTCTGCCCTAAACCCTGAAACACTACCCCCAGCACGACCCCCTACACTGCCCAAATACCACTGCTCTGCCCTAAACCCTGAAAAACCACCCCGGCACGTCCCCCTACACTGCCCAAACACCACTGCACTTCCCAAAACCCTGAAACACTACCCCCAGCACGACCCCTACACTGCCCGAACACCACTGCACTGCCCTAAAACCTGAAACACCACCCCCAGCACGACCCCCTACACTGCCCGAACACGACTGCACTGCCCTAAATCCTAAACACCACCCCCAGCACGACCCCCTACTCTGCCCGAACACCACTGCTCTGTCCTAAACCCTGAAACATGACCCCCAGCACGACCCCCTACACTGCCCGAACACCACTGCTGTGCCCTATACCCTGAAAAACCACCCCAGCATGTCCCCCTACACTGCCCGAACACCACTGCACTTCCCAAAACCCTGAAACACTACCCCCAGCACGTCCCCCTACACTGCCCGAACACCACTGCACTTCCCAGAACCCTGAAACACTACCCCCAGCACGACCCCCTACACTGCCTGAACACCACTGCACTGCCCTAAACCCTGAAACACCAGCCCCAGCACGACCCCCTACACTGCCCGAACACCTCTGCACTGCCCTAAACCCTGAAACACCAGCCCCAGCACAAACCCCTTCACTGCCCGAACACCACTGCACTGCCCTAAACCCTGAAAAACCAGCCCCAGCACCACCCCCTACACTGCCCAAACACCACTGCACTGCCCTAAACCCTGAAACACCAGCCCCAGCACGAACCCCTACACTGCCCGCACACCACCGCACTGCCCTAAACCCTGAAACACCAGCCCCAGCATGACCCCCTACACTGCCCGAACATCACTGCACTGCCCTAAACCCTGAAACACCAGCCCCAGCATGACCCCCTACACTGCCCGAACACCACTGCACTGCCCTAAACCCTGAAACACCACCCCCTGCATGACCCCCTACACTGTCCGAACACCACTGCACTGCCCTAAACCCTGAAACACCACCCCCGCACGACCCCCTACACTGCCCGAACACCACTGCCCTAAACCCTGAAACACCACTTCCAGCACGACGCCCTACACTGCCTGAACACCACTGCACTGCCCTAAACCCTGAAACACCACTCCCAGCACGACCCCCTACACTGCCTGAACACCACTGCACTGCCCTAAACACTGAAACACCACCCCTGCACGACCCCCTACACTGCCCGAACACCACTGCACTGCCCTAAACCCTGAAACACCACCCCCTGCACGACCCCCTACACTGCCCAAACACTACTGCACTGCCCTAAACCCTAAAAAACCACCCCAGCACGACCCCCTACACTGCCCGAACACCACTGCACTGCCCTAAACCCTAAAACACCACTCCCAACATGACCCCCTACACTGCCCGAACACCACTGCAATGCCCTAAACCCTAAAACACCACCCCTAGCACGACCCCCTACACTGCCCCAACACCAATGCACTGCCCTAAACCCTAAAACACCAGCCCCAGCACGACCCTCTACACTACCCGAATACCACTGCACTGCCCTAAACCCTAAAACACCCCTCCAGGCACCACTCCCTACAGTACCCGAACACCACTGCACTGCCCTAAACCCTAAAACACCCCCCCAGCATGACCCCCTACACTACCCGAACACCACTGCACTACCCTAAACCCTAAAACACTCCCCCCAGCACGACCCCCTACACTACCCGAACACCACTGCACTACCCTAAACCCTAAAACACTCCCCCCAGCACAACCCCCTACACTACCCGAACACCACTGCACTGCCCTAAACCCTAAAACACTCCCCCAGCATGACCCCCTACACTACCCAAACACCAATGCACTTCCCTAAACCCTAAAACACTCCCCCCAGCACGACCCCCTACACTACCCAAACACCAATGCACTGCCCTAAACCCTAAAACACTACCCCAGCACGACTCCCTACACTACCCAAACACCACTGCACTACCCTAAGCCCTAAATCTACCCCCCACAAGACCCCCTACACTACCCAAAGACCACTGCACTACCCTAAACCCTAAAACACTACCCCCCGCATGACCCCTACACTACCCAAAGACCACTGCACTACCCTAAACCCTAAAACACGACCCCCGCACGACCCCCTACACTACCCAAAGACCACTGCACTACCCTAAACCCTAAAACACGACCCCCTACACTACACAAACACCGCTGCACTACCCTAAACCCTAAAACAATACCCCCAGCACGACCCCCTACACTACACAAACACCACTGCACTACCATAAAACCTAAAACCCTACCCCCTACACTACACAAACACCACTGCACTACCCTAAACCCTAAAACACTACCCCCAGCACGACCCCCTACACTACCCAAACACCACTGCACTAACCTAAACCTTAAAACACTACCCCCAGCAGTACCGCCTACACTACCCAAACACCACTGCACT
Source organism: Calotriton arnoldi (assembly GCA_963921515.1). Taxonomy (NCBI): domain Eukaryota; kingdom Metazoa; phylum Chordata; class Amphibia; order Caudata; family Salamandridae; genus Calotriton; species Calotriton arnoldi. Next base: position 63,492 of record CAWUFW010021608.1, read on the forward strand.
AACCTAAACCCTAAAACACTACCCCCAGCAGTACCCCCTACACTACCCAAACACCATTCCACTACCCTAAACCCTAAAACACTCCCCCAGCATGACTCCCTACACTACCCAAACACCACTGCACTACCCTAAGCCCTAAATCTACCCCCAGCATGACCCCCTACACTACCCAAACACCACTGCACTACCCTAAACCCTAAATCTACCCTCAGCACGACCCCCTACACTACCCAAACACCACTGCACTACCCTAAACCCTAAATCTACCCTCAGCACGACCCCCTACACTACCCAAACACCACTGCACTACCCTAAACCGTAAAACACTACCCCCAGCACGACCCCCTACACTACACCAACACCACTGCACTACCCTAAACCCTAAAACACTACCCCAGCATGACCCCCTACACTACACAAACACCACTGCACTGCCCTAAACCCTAAAACACTACCCCCAGCACGACCCCCTACACTACACAAATACCACTGCACTACCCTAAACCCTAAATCTACCCCAAGCATGACCCCCTACACTACACAAACATCACTGCACTACCCTAAACCTTAAAACACTACCACCAGCACGACCCTCTACACTACACAACACACCACTGCACTACCCTAAACCCTAAAACACTACCCCCAGCACAACCCCCTACACTACACAAACACCACTGCACTACCCTAAACCCTAGAAAAGTAACCACCACCCCATGCCCAATCCCCCTTACCTCTCACTCCTCATGATTCCTCTCTCCTAGTGGTTCCTGCTTCATGTCATCTCTGAGGGGCGGTGCGCGTTGTTGTGAGGAAACGGAACAGCCTCTGTTTCCTTACAACGACTTGGATCGTCTACATTTTTTTAGAACTCATGGTCATTTACCATACATACCTTTACAACAAAATTTGTTGTAAAGGCATGCGTGGTAAATGACCATGCGTTCTAAAAAATGCGTAGTAATGACTTCACGATGTACAACGCATGCGTGGTAATGCATGCGTTGTAATGGTATCGCAAAGTAAAAAGTCGTTGTAACGGCTGTTTACCGACCGAAGCTGGCCCCTGTTCTTCAGTGAGTTGTTTATTTGATAAATTAGGAGGAAAGAATGTGTTTTTTTACCGAAAAGTGCATTCCCGGCTGTTGTATTGTGAAAGTGTCCGCGTGGCCTGGTTTCACTTCCGGTGAGAGAGTGGAAGAGTCTGTTTGGATCTAAAGGGGTTCTGCTGTTGGACGGGGCCGGCACGACACGTCATCAGAAAACACAGCTAATGGAAAGCGTTGTCCCCGAAGTGTGGAGCAGTGCCATGAGAGGTCAACGAGTGTGCGTCCCACCGCAGTATGACCGTACCGCGTGACCCATGTGCCGCCTCCAGTGTTCGGAAGGCAGAAGCGGCATCCATCGCAGGTCCTCTTGAAGACCATTGTAGCACTAATTCTACATTTTGGAACTAGGGCATTTTAACCTTGTTGTTCCTGCCAGATACAAAGAGAAGATCCTGTGTTATTCAGTGCCCTTGTTACCTTTTCTGTGGGTAGTGGTGCTTGTCACTTCGCTGCCCCGCCAGTGCACACGAATGGGCTCCCCACCTCGTGTGCCATCTGCAGGGCCTCTGCCCTCGGATCACTGGTTTCGGTTTCTGGAGTGGCAACATAAACAGTTGCTCCCAAAGGACTAGCCTGAACACTTAGGTGAATATCCCCTGCGCCAGCATTCCGCGAAAATTCTTTCCTAGCTCTCCCACGTCGACGACGATGTCATAATAGCACGGTTCCGCTCGCGACACCGTATGACGTCATAGGAGCCATAAGAGGACCTCGTCGGTGTGCTGACGTCAGTTCCACCCATTTTTTCCGTGCCACCGAGGTAAACATGGGGACCGACACATTTTCACATGTATACATAGTATACTAAATATATATATATATATATACAAATGCATAACCAATAAAGGCATAAAGAAATAGCAACAGATCAAGCATTTCTCACTATTAAAACATAAGCATGATTAAGACATATTAACCCCTTCCGTGCTTCCGTCGGCCAACGGCCGTCGCGAGCACTACCTCGCTAGTGCTGCGCACGTCCATTGGCCGACGCGGCCCCGCCCACTCTTTTAAACTGCCGCACCGCGGCGGAATTCGCGCCGCGGTTAAAGGGTTAAAAACATTCATGCCAAACAGTAAAAGCATCTTTTTGGTAGAAACAGGTGGACAACGGGGAGGCGGGTGGGACAGTGAGGAATCCACAGGCAGATACTGTATCCACCAGAAAAAGCGTTACCGAAGGTAAGTAACTTGCTCTTCTGATGGATACTTCTGCCTGTTGATTCCTCACCTTTTGAATAAAATCCTCAAGCCGTACCTCACCCGGAGGAGGGAATCCACCTGACTAGACCAAAAAATGTTGCAAAACAGATCGAGCAAAATGGCCATCCCTCCTAACCTCCGAATCCAATAATAATCGAATCATTTTTATTCGAAATTATATTGAAAATAATACTTTAAAAATACTTTTATTAATAAATTTAGACAAACACTTAACCCCTTCGGTGCTCACGACGGCCCCCGGCCGTCACGCGTCACGGTGGGCGTGTGCGCACGACGGCCGGGGGCCGTCCGAATCCCGCCCACTAATAGAAACGCCCGCACAGCGCGAAAATTCACCGCGCACGAAAGGGGTTAAAGGAAAACTTTTATTTATAATTAATTTAAAGTTATTTCATACTTTACAAATTACGCCGAAGTCGCGACCCCAGCGCGACTTTTCAAAATGGCTACCGGAATGCGCGCAGCCATCGTGTAGGGTGCGCGAAGGGTGCGCAACTTCTGTATAATATTTAAAAAAGAATGAATATAGTTTTTCTAACTAAAAATTATTCACAATTTTTTAAAATATATATATATATATATATATATATATATATAAAATAAAAAAACATAGGATTGAGGTACATTAGACTTACACATTTTCATTTAAAAAGCCTTTGAAATTCACTGGAAAAACCATAGGTTTCAGGCACGTTATAGTTAGAAATTAGCATTTAAAAAACCATAGAAATTCACTGAAAAAACCATAGGTTTCAGGCACGTTATAGTTAGAAATTAGCATTTAAAAAACCATAGAAATTAACTGAAAAATACATAGGTTTCAGGAACGTTATAGTTAGTTGGACATTTCACTCGTACAAAACCATAGAAATTCCGGCGTTATAGTTAGTTCAGCTAACTATAACTCGCGCCCCGCAATGCACTGCTGATGACGTCACATTTTACATCATTCATGACATGGTCAGTGACATCACTGATGACATCACTGATGACATCTCAAATGACATCACTGATGACATCACTGATGACATCATCCACGTGAAAATCTGATGCACCTCCTCACAACTGAATATAACCTTTGATACACCCACTCTAAAATACAGACTACCATTTTCGAAAAAATAGACACATCAATACCAGTTACTAAATACGCACTGACTGATTCCTAGGTCTACACACACATCCACTCATTCACCCATACAGTCACTCATACATGCAGTCACTCATCAATACAACACTATCATATGCACTCATACACCTATACAGACACTCACACACTGCCACATATCCAGAGTTACTCACACACTTAGTCAGTCATGCAAAGAATCAATCATACTTCCATTTACTCACCTATATAGTTATACAGACACAACCTCACTTATTCATACAGATACTAACACATAATTACTCTCTTATAGAATCACTGATACAAATACACTCATCCATGCAGCCACTCTCACAATTACTGACTCTCACATATAGTTATTTATATACACCATCACTCACACATACTGCCTTTTACATATGTAGTTACTTGCACATGTACCACTGAGACATCCATTCACTCACCAACACACCCATACACACACTCACCCACCCATACAGCTGTTTCCACATGCACTCTTGAACCCATACACCCAGTGAATCAACCACTCACACATCTATGCACAGAGTCACACACTTCCCACCCACCCACACACACACTCAGGCAGCCATACTAATACTCAGGCAAGCAATCAATAACCCATATAGACACTCATGGAGCTACTCACCAACCCATGCAGCAGCTTACACAACAACAGACAGACTGATACAGACTTTCACACAGTTTAGTCACTAACCCAAGCATTCAGTAAGACACATTTAATCACTCACTTATACAGTCAGTCACGTACCTACTAAATCCTCCATACAGACACTTATACACCCACTCATTCCTCAATACAGTTTGGCATATATATAAAACAAAATTAAACTTTACAGAAACACACAGTCACTGGATGATGTCATCAGTGATGTCATTTGAGATGTCATCAGTGATGTCATCAGTGATGTCACTGACCATGTCATGAATGATGTAATATGTGACGTCATCAGCAGTGCATTGTGGGGCGCGAGTTATAGTTAGCTGAACTAACTATAACGCCGGAATTTCTATGGTTTTGTATGAGTGAAATGTCCAACTAACTATAACGTTCCTGAAACCTATGTTTTTTTTGTTAATATATATATATATATATATATATATATATATTCACTGAAAGAACCAAAGGTTAAGTGGTGTAGATTTTCAAATAATAAAAGGTTTTAAAACCAAAATAAAAAAACACAGAAATCTACCAGGTATACGTAAAAGACGTAAGTGCACAGATCCCCACCTCCTGCATTTAAAAAAAAAAAATTCCTCAGTGCGGGACTCCCGCGAGAGTCTCGTAGGAGTTCCACAGGATAGCAATGACCCAAAATATTTTTTTTACTTTTTGACCCTCTGGGGTACACCCCACTCCCCCCTCACAAGAGATATCATTCAAGGTATCCCTACCCTGCCCTCTTCTATGGTGTTTTGAATTGCTTTTCAGCTTTGGAGACCGAGTTTCTGAATCCTGTAATGGCAGCCACAACATTTCTCAATCAGAGCCAAAACTCCTGGTCTCACAGGACCACTCTCCATCCTGTAGGACTGACCAACAGAAAGGTTCTGTTTTGCTTGTTTATTCCCATGGGACTCCAGGGCACGTATTCCCTGTTTGCCCCATGACACACTTGAAGCAGGTGTGCTGGGTGCAAATAGAGAAAGTGCACCCTTTTTATGAAGAATGCTCTGCCCTCAGGGGCGCCATAAACTTGTGCTGCCGTGGGGGCAGTGCATTCAAGAGAAATACGGAGCAGCTATTTAAAAGCTGCTTTTGTTTCTCTGTACAGGTGACAACCCACCTGCACTTTCAAGGGAGATTGCAGAGCCCCTTGCAGGCGGATGCAGTGAGTAACTGCACGCACCTGCAAGGGGATGTCTGGGGGCTCCATGGGACCCTCTTTCATCCCTCAAGAGGGCCGCCCTCAGAGGGTTCACTGCCAGTGCACCACCTTAATGTGGTGCACTTTCAGTACGCCTCCTGATAGCTTCTATGCCTTTGCACCCAAGATTCCTTTATTTTCATGGGGCCACTCCCCTATGAAAATGAGGGAATGCTCTCTTGAGATAGAGCTGGTGCTACATGTGCTCCAGCGCTATCAGTATTAAAGAAGGAGCCGCACGAGGGTCTGCAACCCCTTCTGTAATAACAAAGTGACCCGGGAGAGCACAAGGCGTGCACACATGTCTGTTGCGTCCAGGACAATTTATGTAATACAGCCCCAGGAGTCCCACAGCACTAGATATCACTATTTTTTAAGCCTTCATTTCTCTAAAACGGCTGAACACATTTACATCAAATTACAAACAACATGTCTTCTGGATAAATAGTTAGCTTTCTGCCAAATTGGGTTTAATTCTGATCTGCCATTTTCTTTGTATTGTTGTTTAATATCCTCTATGGAAATTGCATGGGGAACAAGTGTTTTTGCATCCGCTGTTTTCTCATCCCCTGCTTAATGGATCTCCCAAAAACTTTCCAGGAAGGAGCTGAGGAACATTTTTGGGATTGTTTTGTGAAGTGCCATAAAGCAGCACAAACTTTATTAGCAAAACAAAAACGCTCTTCTAACAATAACCCTGACTTACGTATAATTACACAGTGGCGAACTCACACCCTCCCCATTGTGAGAAGTTGGCCTGGTATATGCTGTCCACTAGTTATAGTGGGCACCTTGCACCAGTCCAAACAACCCCTTATTGATGATAGGTTTAAGACAACCTTATTTGAAAGCTATCTTAGTGGTAGCTATGGAGAGCAGCCTTCAGGCTAAGTCTTGAAGGAGTGTAAAGCAGTTTGTTTTACCAGTCTATAATCTCTTGAATGGCTAAATGAAAGGAGACCACACCAGGTATATATATAAAATATATGTATTTATTTCTAAACACACCTTACTAGTCTCTTTATGAGGCTAGAGGTCAAAGCACATGTGTTACACTTCAAATATCACAGTAAATTAGCACAATATATGATAGGCCCTAGGGGCGAACCAAACCATATATTAAGAAAGTGGTATAAGAACCATGACTTGACTAGACACAAGGCCTAGAGCCTGTAGAATCACTGGGACCCCAAGGACCACCCAAGGTAGTGACACAGGGGACCCACGGGGGACGTGTGCAGTGTGTGAACACAGCCGTGAACTCCGTTAGCTACTATGGGGAAAGTCGCGGTTAGAGTTTTAAATTTTAGGGACACTTAGGAGTGGACTAGGAACAAACCCTTTTGGACTTAGATGGTTCTAGGGCCAACACCCACGGGAGCACCGGAGTACTCGTGTTACCTCACCCAGGGAAGCCGGGTGCATAGGTGTCAAATGGTGTCGGGTCGCGTCGTCATTTTCAATGGCAGCTTGCTGAAAAGTGCTGCTGCCGGGAAGAGGAGAAGTGTCCGAAGAGATCCAAGCCTGGATCGAAGATGTGAAGAACCTGAAAGCAGAGGGGACAGAGTCTGGGTCACTTGCCAGTGACCAGGGGCACGATAGTCGAATGCCCACCGATGTTGGGTGCTTCAGTTGCGAGGAGGGGAAGCTTGACTCTTCAGCCACAAGGACCAGGAGGTGTCGAGGACAACCAGGAGCTGGTTTCGACCTGCCGCACAAAGGATGTCGAGTGCTGCAGCGTCGGTGCCCGGATTGGACACAACAAGTCTTGGCAACAGCAACCCACGCAGGAAGAGGAGAGATGCTTCAGTGCGGACCAGCAAGGTCCTGGGGACTCCCCAAGCAATGGAGAGTCAGGGCACATCTGAAGCAAACAGGAAAGCCCAATTAAAGTACAGTTGTCCTTCTCAGGGACCCACAAGTCGATGGACAAGGGATCGCAAAGGGACCTCAAGAGGAATCACAAAATGGTGGCCCACGGGTCACTCGGAGTGGGTAGGCCAGCAATCTTCAGTGGATTCACTGCTCGGGGTCAGGGCTACAAGTATCCCAAAGCACAGCCTCAAAGATTGACAAGAAGCATATGCACTTGCAAATGTGCACGGTGTCCAGGGGTTCCGGTTCCATGGTACTCACGAGGGCTACGGGTCTCAGCTTTGCTGGGAACTCGGGTCAGCCTCTCGGAAGACTGGAAACCCACCTCCTGGGTTGCAAAGTTGTCAGCATCCGGCGGGAGCTTCGGAGATGCAGGCCAGGAAGATGCATCTTTGGTGCCTGCCGAGCAGGGGAGTAACTCCTTTACTCCAAGGGAGATTCTTCAGTCATCTAGTCGTGTAGATCGTTGAAGTTCCGGGATTTCTGTATCAGAGTTTCATCCAGGTGTAATCTAAAATCCTGTAGTTAGGGGTTCCTTCTTCAAGGAAGGGGTTGGACTAACTCTGGGGACCCACCTATGGGAGGGTTTGGAAAGAGGGGTGGCTACACCCATTTCCTTTGTCCAGTTTCATGCCAGAGCAGGGGCTGGTAGCCCCTGCAACCGATTTGAGCTGGACTATGCACAGGGACACCAAATGTGCCCCCAGTGCAGGACTTCAAAGCACTCTTGGAGTGCACCCACCCAGCCCCAATCCACTAAGGCCTGTCTGGGAGGTGGTAACACCTCCCTGTGACAGGAAACCTATTGTCCAGGCCTCCCCTGCCGGAGTTTCGGTCAGCAGCAGGAGGCCAGACTTGTGTCTGTGGCTGGCAGCATCCATTTTGTGATGCCAGGGCTCTGTTAGCTGGTACCGGGTATACCGGTGCTGTCATGTCTCTCCCTCTAGAAGGGTGGGATCATACTCCGACACCAGTTACTGGTGTGGGGGTATGATTCCAAGGTGTTTGACACCAAACACAACATGTTTCCGTGCAGCCATCCCAAAGTTAGCGTTTACCACGAGGTTATAATGCACTTAAGAGTATATGGTCAGGCTGCCTCACAGACAACCCCGGAGGATAGATTCCAAAGGCTGCAGAGGGGCTCTGCTCATGCATGGGCACCCTCTCACACAAAACCAGGCACCCTGCCTTCAGGATCGATAAGGCCTGCCATAGGGGTGACGTGACAGGTTTATATGTGCAGTGATAGGGTGAGATATAGTGAACCTATATCTCAGTAAGGGGTGCAGGCACCACCTCACTCAGGCTTCTGTAGCAGTCCTGTGGTGTCACTTTGGAAGGCTGCCCAGGGGTGGCATAATACATGCTTCAGCCCCTAGTAGGCCTCTGGGGTACCTATGCCCTGGGTACATAGTATACCATTTACTAGGGACTTATAAGGGCACCCCAGAATCCAATCTGGAGTGTACCTAAGGTACATGCAATCAATTTAAGGGGAAAGCAGATAGGCTGGTGTCCTGAATAGCAGGATCCCAGCCAAACTAAGTCGAAAACCAGCAAAACACCAGAAAAAAAGTGGGGGCAACCATGCAGTCAGATTCCACCTTCCTACATAACCCCCCCCCCAAACGAAAGGAGATAAGGCTAACCTTGGCCAGTTGAGCCTTTATTGACTAAGTGGCCATATAAGGAAGAACCTGCACTAGCATGGTTACCCCCTGTCTTATGGTCCACTAAGCAATCCCTAACCCCAAGGGTATGGGATGATCTCCACCATTTGGAGTTACTACCTGTGAGGGTGTTTTGGCAAAGTAAAGGCTGGTGGGGCGTCTGAGTAGAGAAGTGAGGCCCTAAGAAAGTTGGCCTCAGCTTCCTCAGATCACTGGTCACCATGGATGCCTTTCTTTCCATGACTGAGTTATATCTGGCCCTAAGGGTCAACCTTTGGCTGCCTACAGCTGGGGGTTGGGTCCCTTTGGTTAGAACACTGGAGGGACATGGTAGGTTTGGAACCTTTTGGTCCCAGGTTTGCCTTTGCCCAACAGAGTCCATCTGGGGGAGGTCCCTACACAAAGGTAAGGGGGATCCCTCAGTGGCTTGAGGAATTTTCACCTGGCTAGGGCTACTAGACTGGGTGCCCCTAATCTGCTGATGGAGGGGTTCCTCTGGATAGGGGGCCCTGTGGGGTCCACTGACCTCCCTGACCTCTGCAGCCCTGGGCTGACTGAGGTAGGGTAGAGAGGGGCAGGTTACCTGCTCCAGACTGGGTACCACCTTGGAAGGGTCTCCTGCCATCAGAGGTGTTGCCAGGACAGGCCTGACTACCTCTGGGGCAGTTCCTTCACTAGGGGTAGGATCAGTTCCCTGAGGAGGCTGACCCTTACCTATAGTCTGGGGGGAAGAAGACTTTTCTTCAACCCTTGTGCTCTCTTGTGGAGGAGAGTGGGCCATTCTTTCAGGCTCCATCACCTCAAAATTTCCCTGGGGTTGGTCTGTAGCCCTCACAGCCCCACTAACATTTTCAGGGATGCCCAGCATTCTCAGATGGGCCTGGTGTTCAACTTCAGCCCAGGCTGAAATTTCCAGATCATTGCCCATCAGACAATCTACAGGCAAGTTTGGGGACACTGCCACTCTTTTTGGGCCTGTGACCCCTCCCCAGCTGAGATTGACTATGATCATGGGGTGATCTGTTCTGACACCATCAATGTTGGTCACCTGGTATTTAAACTCAGATAAAAGCTGGTGAGGGGGGACTAGTTTCCCTGCCACCATGGTGACACTTGCCCCTGTGTCCCTGAATGCCACAGCTTTCTGACCATTAATCAGTGGCTCCAGTCTGTACCTGCCCAATGCATTGGGACCCTTGGTAAAAGTGGCAAATCCCATGCCACCATCACAGACTAAGGATTCTTGTGAGGGGGACCTGTCTAAACTAGGGCCCACCTCTGTTCCCCATGAGAATGCACCTAACTTTTAGGTGCAATACTACCACCTGGGGGATTACTACTAGTAGTACCAGGAGGAGTGGTAGTATTAGTTGGAGGAACATTTTCTTTATTGCCAATCCTGGGGCAACTGGGATCAGTTTTCCAGTGGCCAGGCTTTTACAAACATGGCAATATGGTTTCTTTTCAGGAGAGGAAGGAGTTTGGGACCCACCCCCAGAAGAGGACTTTTGGGGCCCTGTAGGGGACTTGTCTTTAGATTTATCCCCACCTTTCTCTTGGGACTTGGTAGAATCTTTCTTCTGGTCACCACCCTGATTCTTAGGCTTTACCCTGGTTCTGACCCATTTGTCTGCCTTCTTTCCCAATTCTTGGGGAGAGGTCAGATCAGAGTCCACCAGGTACTGGTGTAAAAGCTGGTTTTGACAATTATTAAGGATCTGCTCCCTCATAATCAAATTGTACAATCCTATAAAGTCATGCACCTTGCTGCCATGTATCCAACCTTCCAGAGCCTTAGTAGCACAATCTACAAAGTCAACCCAGTCTTGAGTCTGAGTCTTTTGGGTATCTCTGAACTTCAACCTGTACTGTTCAGTGGTTAGGCCAAACCCATCAATCAGAGCACTCTTCAAGACTTTGTAATTGTCAGCATCCTCTTCTCTAACAGTGAGGAGCTTGTCTCTACCTTTGTCTGCAAAGGAGAGCCACAAGATTGCTGCCCACTGCTCCTGGGGACCCTCTGAACTGTACAGGCCCTTTCCAGTGCAGTAATCCATTTGTGGATGTCATCCCCACTCTGGTAGGGAGGGACAATCTTGCTTAGGTTTCTATGGTCATAAGACCTTTCCCTAGCACTAGGGAAGTTGCTGCCACCATGGGACTCTAGTCCCAATTTTCTTCTAGTTTTCTGAAGCTCTAGGGACTCCCTTTATAAAGCCAACTGCTCTCTTCTGATTCTAAGCTGAGCTTCTTCATACTTGAGCAGTCTCTCTTTCCTCTCATGAGAGGATTCCCTAGTATGAGTGGAACAGAGGTCCCTATTGAGGTGTCAGAATGGTTAGACTCCTGAGAAGGAGATTGTTGTGCCCTGTGACACAAGTAGACACTGGTAGCCAAGTAGATTTAACATGTACCTTTACTCTGTAGTCGGTTCAAGTACATCCAGATGGTTGGTAAGTACAACAGACAGGTAGTCCAGGTAACAAGTGAAGTATAAGTAGATTAGCCAGTAGTCAAGCCATTATTTCCAGGTAGTAGGAAACACCTTGTAGTAGCAAACCCCACCAGGAGCAGCTTGCCTGCTGCTCAGCCCCTCTCTAACTGTCATTCCTCACTCACCAGACACCCAACATTCCGTGCATCACTCCATTCCCAACATTCTACAGTAAACATGCACACTGGCTGAGCAGCAGGAAGAATAGGTGAAATGTAGAACAGAATAACTATGCAGGGCATAACAGAGATCTTGACCTTCTAGGCACACTCTTAACTCTCCCTGGTGGGATAAAGAGGGGGCCATTGTGGCCATCCTCCTCATCTGCAGGGGGAGCTGGATTTCCCAGGTTAAGATCAGTGTCATCTTCCTGGTCAGCTTCAGAGGTCAGGTCCTGGTTATCTTCACCCCTTGGCCCTTCCTCATCTGATGCCCCACCCACTCTGCCTACCCCTTCAGACCCTGAGGGCCTTCTGAGATCATCCAACAGCAGTACCTCTCTGAGGCGTTGGGTGTTTGCACTTTTTCCTGTCTTCAATCTCCTAGTACTACACAATGATCTCAATTCCAAGAATGGGAGGTTGTCATACTTGGATGGTAGAAGCCCATTGGCTTCTGGCAGGGACCCACTGGTTCCTGGCCTTGAAGACATCACTAGTGAGGTGTGGTGTATGCACTACCTACTCTAGTGTGGCCTACTAAACTCTCTTGAGTTGTAAAAAGGGTGTGCTAAGCCCTTGACACACAACACTAAGTTCAGTAGAACTTATTGTAATTTTAAGCTTGAATTATATGTACCTCAGGTACCTTTAGTGGTTTTCAGTTAGTCACTCACTTGAGATTATCTGGTAAAACAAAGGCAAGCTTGAATCCAACCGCTGCACACCAATGTGAGAAGTTGGCCTGGTATATGCTGTCCACTAGTTATAGTGGGCACCTTGCACCAGTCCAAACAACCCCTTATTGATGATAGGTTTAAGACAACCTTATTTGAAAGCTATCCTAGTGGTAGCTATGGAGAGCAGCCTTCAGGCTAAGTCTTGAAGGAGTGTAAAGCAGTTTGTTTTACCAGTCTATAATCTCTTGAATGGCTAAATGAAAGGAGACTACACCAGGTATATATATAAAATATATGTATTTATTTCTAAACACACCTTACTAGTCTCTTTATGAGGCTAGAGGTCAAAGCACCTGTGTTACACTTCAAATATCACAGTAAATTAGCACAATATACGATAGGCCCTAGGTGCGAACCAAACCATATATTAAGAAAGTGGTACAAGAACCACGGCTTGACTAGACACAAGGCCTAGAGCCTGTAGAGTCACTGGGACCCCAAGGAACCACCCAAGGTAGTGACACAGGGGACCCACGGGGACGTGTGCAGTGTGTGAACACAGCCGCGAACTCCGTTAGCTTCTATGGGGAAAGTCGCGGTTAGAGTTTTAAAGTTTAGGGACACTTAGGAGTGGACTAGGAACAAACCCTTTGGACTTAGATGGTTCTAGGGCCAACACCCACGGGAGCACTGGAGCACTCGTGTTACCTCACCCAGGGAAGCCGGGTGCATAGGTGTCAAATGGTGTCGGGTCGCGTCGTCGTTTTCAATGGCAGCTTGCTGAAAAGTGCTGCTGCCAGGAAGAGGAGAAGTGTCCGAAGAGATCCAAGTCTGGATCGAAGATGTGAAGAACCTTAAAGCAGAGGGGACAGAGTCTGGGTCACTTGCCAGTGACCAGGGGCACGATAGTCGAATGCCCACCGATGTCGGGTGCTTCAGGTGCGAGGAGGGGAAGCTTGACTCTTCAGCCACGAGGACCAGGAGGCATCGAGGACAACCAGGAGCTGGATTCGAGCTGTCCCACAAAGGATGTCGAGTGCTGCAGTGTCAATGCCCGGATTGGACACAACAAGCCTTGGCAACAGCAACCCACGCAGGAAAAGGAGAGATGCTTTGGTGCGGACCAGCAAGGTCCTGGGGACTCCCCAAGCAATGGAGAGTCAGGGCACATTTGGAGCAATGAGGAAAGCCCAATTAAAGTACAGTTGACCTTCTCAGGGACCCACAAGTCGATGGACAAGGGATAGCAAAGGGACCTCAAGAAGAATCACAAAATGGCAGCCCATGGGTCACTCGGAGTGGGTAGGCCAGCAATCTTCGGTGGATTTACTGCTCGGGGTCAGGGCTACAAGTAACCCAAAGCACAGCCTCAAAGATCGACAAGAAGCATATGCACTTGCAAATGTGCACGGTGTCCAGGGGTTCCGGTTCCACGGTACCCACGAGGGCTACGGATCTCAGCTTTGTTGGGGACTCGGGTCAGCCTCTGGGAAGTCTGGAAACCCACCTCCTGGGTTGCAAAGTCTTCTGCGTCCGGCGGGAGCTTCGGAGATGCAGGCCGGTCAGATGCGTCTTTGGTGCCTGCCAAGCAGGGGAGTAACTCCTTTACTCCAAGGGAGATTCTTCAGTCATCTAGTCGTGTAGATCATCGAAGTTCTGGGATTTCTGTATCAGAGTGTCGTCCAGGTATAATATAAAATCCTGTAGTCAGGGGTTCCTTCTTTATACCCAAGGAAGGGGTTGGACTAACTCTGGGGACCCACCTATGGGAGGGTTTGGAAAGAGGGGTGGCTACACCCATTTCCTTTGTCCAGTTTCGCGCCAGAGCAGGGGCTGGTAGCCCCTGCAACCGGTTTGAACTGGACTATGCACAGGGACACCAAATGTTCCCCCAGTGCAGGACTTCAAAGCACTCTTGGAGTTCACCCACCCAGCCCCAATCCACTAAGGCCTGTGTGGGAGGTGGTAACACCTCCCTGTGACAGGAAACCTATTGTCCAGGCCTCCCCTGCCGGAGTTTCGGTCAGCAGCAGGAGGCCAGACTTGTGTCTGTGGCTGGCAGCATCCATTTTGTGATGCCAGGGCTCTGTTAGCTGGTACCGGGTATACCGGTGCTGTCATGTCTCTCCTCTAGAAGGGTGGGATCATACTCCCACACCAGTTACTGGTGTGGGGGTATGATTCCAAGGTGTTTGACACCAAACACAACATGTTTCCGTGCAGCCATCCCAAAGTTAGCGTTTACCACGAGGTTATAATGCACTTAAGAGTATATGGTCAGGCTGCCTCACAGACAACCCCGGAGGATAGATTCCGAAGGCTGCAGAGGGGCTCTGCTCATGCATGGGCACCCTCTCACACAAAACCAGGCACCCTGCCTTCAGGATCGATAAGGCCTGCCATAGGGGTGACTGATAGGTTTATATGTGCAGTGATAGGGTGAGATATAGTGAACCTATATCTCAGTAAGGGGTGCAGGCACCACCTCACTCAGGCTGCTGTAGCAGTCCTGTGGTGTCATTTTGGAAGGCTGCCCAGGGGTGGCATAATACATGCTTCAGCCCCTGGTAGGCCTCTGGGGTACCTATGCCCTGGGTACATAGTATACCATATACTAGGGACTTATAAGGGCACCCCAGAATCCAATCTGGAGTGTACCTAAGGTACATGCAATCAATTTAAGGGGAAAGCAGATAGGCTGGGGTCCTGAATAGCAGGATCCCAGCCAAACTAAGTCGAAAACCAGCAAAACACCAGAAAAAAAGTGGGGGAACCATGCAGTCAGATTCCACCTTCCTACACCCATGCCCTGCTATTTACCTCACATATTGCATCACTCATGACATGTTTTATGACATCATTGATTACATCACTACATCATCTGAAATGACATAATTGAGGACAACACTGTGCCTGTTGGGGCGAGACTTTTAGTTACTTTAGGGCACGAGTTATAGCTACTTGAGGTAACTATAATGGATGAATTTCAGTGGTTTTGCTTGTTTAAAATGGTAAGTTTTAACTGACATTTTCACCTAACTATAACGTCCTGTGTGTATGTGTGTGTATATATATATATTCTTCGTCACATCGTCTGCTGTAGAATTTAATACAGACTCCAGCACGCTCGGGGTTGCTTCAATAAGTGTTTATTTCAGGCTACAAATCTGGTAGGTGACGCGTTTCAACAGCCTCCGCTGTCTTTTTCAAACCTAGAGTCGCCGCCATATTTCTCTCTCTTTATACTAGTGAAAAGTTTAAAGTGACAGGGCAAATTTTGAGCAGCAAGCAATACCAATTTGATATAAACCAAAGTGTCAGTGCAAGGTGATTATCTCCAAACTTGGCAATTGTGATGACATTTAAAAAACATTTGTGTTCTCAATGTGGCATTTGAATAACTTAAGTATTTAAAACCAATAATAAAATATTACCAGTTCTACGCATACCTTAGCGATAAAACACTTAAAACAGCTAAACACATGACAGTACAGTATCACCAAGATTGTTTGTACGTACTACTGTATGTGCTAATCATCTGCCATTCATGCTACCACACAACTGTCCCCAGTTTGGGAGTAAAGTGCAAAGTGCTTTATGCAAATTATGCTAATATGCAAATCCATTGAACATAATATATGAGTATAAATACTCAACTGAAAGCCATTATCACTGACTCCCTCTCGGTAATACCGGGCAAGTGCCCTTGTATTCACAACTATTGATAGGGCTGTTCTGCTCACTAACTAAAAGTGCTTGTGCTTATGTGCCTGAGTGTGACTATGTGATTAAAAATTGGCATGGAGTGGCACCAATTCATAATTCAATTAAGAACAAAAGACTACTGAATATTACAAAATTACAAGATAGAACATGGTCAGAAAAATTGAGTTAAAACTCAAAAGCAATCTTAAAACCAATCTTTGTAAAATCCCATCAAAATCTTAAAAGGTCTTCAAAGCAAAGGAGCAATATAAAAACGTAATACTGGTCAATACAACAACGGGTACTTTCTCCCTTAAGGGCCCTACCTTGGTCACAAATGTACATGTAAATCTTCTTCTGTATTGTGACCAAATGGACTCTTGCTATTGAATCTAAGAATATATCGCGATTCAAGTTGTCGCAGGCATTTTTCTCTGTTACCCCCTCGTAATCTCTGATGGACTTGATCGATCACAAAATATCTAAGACCTTCCAACTTGCCATTGTGAAATTCATGGAAGTGTCTGGCCAGGGGGTATGCCTGATCGTTGTTATTGATCGCTCGGATATGCTGTAAGATCCGTTGGTGTACCGGTAGAATTGTACTACCAATGTAAATCTTAGAGCAACTGCATCTCAGGATATACACCACAAATTGGCTTTTACACGTTAGAGGCTTCATGATCTGCCATTTTTTGTTAGAAAATGGCAAGAGCACTTCCGTGGTGTTCTCTCCATACTTGCACACCTTGCATTTCTGGCACTTCCTGAAGCCTCTACTCTCTCCAAGCCAAGTTGTTTGGGGCGCAGTGCCAGGGGTATTGGTAACCAGGGCCTGTCGCAATGATCTTGCTTTGCGAAAGGTGATAAGGGGCCTATTACCCAATTTTTTGCCCAAAATTGCATCACCCCGTAGCACATGCCAGTGTTTCTGCATGATACACTGTATATTCTTATGTTGTCTATTGTACCCTGTGATGGTTTTTCATCTTTGGTTGCACATCTTTCAGCAGGTTTCCCAAATAGCAGCTGTTCCCTAGGCCTAGCATCTGCTTTAACTCTTGCTGCTTTGAGCACAGATGAACTGTATCCTCTCTGTTTGAATCTTAGATCTAACTCTTCCTGCGCCTGATACAGTTGTTTGAGGCAGCTGCAATTACGCTTCATTCTTAGGTTTTCAGCATAAGGTATGCTGTTCACCAGTCTTGTGGGGTGGAAACTTTGAGCATGGAGAATAGTATTCCCTGCTGTCTTTTTCCTGAATGTTTTAGTGTTGATCTCACTACCCTCAATGTACACTGTCAAATCCAAGAATTGGACCTCATCATTACTTATGTGTGATGTAAATTTTAAATTTAAATCGTTGTTATTGATACTTCTGATGAATGACTCTGCAGAAGCTACATCACCTCGCCAGATGATAAAAAGGTTGTCAATATAACGGGTCGATAAGACCACGTTATCTGACAATTCCTCGGCATATTCCACAGCTAGCACCTGCTCCTCCCACCAGCCCATATGCAAATTAGCATAGCTGGGGGCGAAGCAGGTGCCCGTTGCTGTCCCTTGAAGCTGTTGAAATAGGTCCTTTCCAAACAGAAAAATGTTGTTTTTGAGACACCACTCTAACATCTCAATGAGCATCTCTGTGTGCCGACATAATGTGAGGGGGCGCGTTTGTAAATAATAATGCACAGCCCTGACTCCCTGCTCATGGGCAATACTAGTGTAAAGGGAGGAGACATCTAAAGTTATCATGATATAGTTCTCCTCCCAAATGATGTCATACACTTTCTTCAGGAAGTCTCCAGTGTCTTTCACATAGGATGACAAATTCCTTACATAATCCTGCAGGAAGTGATCCAAGAACCTAGAGGTGTTCTCAAAAACACTTCCTATTGCAGAGATTATTGGTCTGCCTGGTGGTTTGGTTAGATTCTTATGCACTTTGGGTATTAAATATAATACCGGCGTGACTGGTGAGTCCTTTTTTAGGAATTTATGTTCTGCCTGTGAAATGAGATCAGCCGATCTCCACTTGTCTAACTGGCAATGATAAGTAAAAATTGTGGTTGATAATGCTTTTTTGTCAACCCTGATATAACACTGCTTATCATTAAGTTGCATTTTGGCCTCCTCTTGGTACATTGTGAGAGGCCAAAGAACAATGTTGCCGCCCTTATCGGCCTGTCTGACAACTATGTCCTGGCGTGCTTGCTGTTTTTTAACCAATTTATCATAGCCAATGTCTTTCACTGTTGCATTTCTCATGGCCTGCTGATCAGTGTGCAACTTTTTTAAATCAAGAACAACCAGCTCATTAAAAACATCGATTGCATCTTTAGGGACCATGGGCATGAACACTGAGTGGGGTTTAAAAGGTGTGATAGGCTTACTAAATACATTGAGACCCTGTTCTCTTAGTAGGACATCATTCATCCTTCCTTGATCTCCACCCCTTTCAAAATTGTCCATGTCCCTCAAAGTGTCCAGATCGGAAATCTGTAATGACGTGGAGGCAACCTCTTCTCTCACAGCTTGCTGCTGACCAGGCCTGCCTGTTGCGTATTATTTAGCCAGTCTTAGCTTGCGTGTGAATTTGAAGCAGTCTATGCGGGTTTGTACATAATCCATATCCTCAGGGGCACACTAAGACAAGCCATGAGACAAAATCTTAGTTTCTTCTGCATTTAATGTTAAATTAGAAAGATTAATGATGTTGATATTACTGTCCATTATCTTTTCTTCTTTTCGGTCGACTTCTTTGCCGCCTGATCTCCTTCTTCTCCATGACCTCCGTGCTTTCCTCTTCCTCCCCCTCGGAACAGTTTCCCTTGCCCCCGGTAGGGCCTCAAATTTGTGCTTCTGTCCCACTGCAAAAAACGCAACTCGTCTTCTACAGTGGGTACACTGCTCGGCTGCCCTGTTTCTTCAGTGTCAATTTCTGCCTCAGAACTGAGGTCTGATTCAGATTCCACAGTCCGTTGCTTGCCATTACTTGTGGTAGTTGATGCCATCTTCTGTTGTCTGATGTTCTCAAACCTTTTGGAAAATGTGAAAATCTGACCCCTCTGGTAGTCTAACTTGTCCCGTCTGAACTTTGTCGCTTTCCGATCTTTGATAATTTGTTCATATTTCTTAATCCTTTCATGCATTTCACCTTGTAAATTCTTGATTTTGTCCTGATCTGGCAACTTGCTTAATTGCTCAGAAAGTGAATCAATTTCTCTGAGAATGGTCTCCCTGTCTATGTCGGCATATTTGATTAAAATGGCCAACAAACGTTTAGACGAATCAGCATTATTCTGGGCCCATTCCCGCAGCATGTCCGGATTTGGATTTTCGTAAGTGGGCGCAATTAAGATACGTAGGCCCCTCGGGACCCGCCCCACTTCCAGATAGTGTGTCAGGGACTTGCTTTCCCACCATTTAGAGGTTTCCCTCTTGATCAGTTTCTCCAATGACTGTAAGATCCCTTTAACATCATTTGTATTGACAGATGCTCCTTCCTTTGTAACACATGCCTGTTCATCATTAATTTCAGCGTCACTGAACAGTTGGTCTGCCGCGCTCTACCTCTCCTTCAGCCACTCCATGCTGAATGTGTTGTAGCCAAATAAACACTTTAAATTTAGCGCCCCGCTACGCAGATCTAATGCTGCTTTCCTCCCTCCCTGCTGCGTTCAGTTGCCGCTCGCGTCTTACCGCTTCACCAGGACGGTGTCGTCCGGACGCGGTACGCGTTTGCGGTTCGCAGTTGCTTTCAGTTATCTTGGTTGCAGCAAGGGGGCTCCGCGCTGTGTACCACGTACAGCGTTCTCCTTTCCACCTGATCCTCGCGGTGCTCCCGAATGGGAGAGCGTGCCGGAATTCGGCACCGGCTACGAACTAAAATCTTCGTCACATCGTCTGCTGTAGAATTTAATACAGACTCCAGCACGCTCGGGGTTGCTTCAATAAGTGTTTATTTCAGGCTACAAATCTGGTAGGTGACACGTTTCAACAGCCTCCGCTGTCTTTTTCAAACCTAGAGTCGCCGCCATCTTTCCCTCTCTTTATACTAGTGAAAAGTTTAAAGTGACAGTGCAAATTTTGAGCAGCAAGGAATACCAATTTGATATAAACCAAAGTGTCAGTGCAAGGTGATTATCTCCAAACTTGGCAATTGTGATGACATTTAAAAAAACAACATTCGTGTTCTCAATGTGGCATTTGAATAACTTAAGTATTTAAAACCAATAATAAAATATTACCAGTTCTACGCATACCTTAGCGATAAAACACTTAAAACAGCTAAACACATGACAGTACAGTATCACCAAGATTGTTTGTACGTACTACTGTATGTGCTAATCATCTGCCATTCATGCTACCACACAACTGTCCCCAGTTTGGGAGTAAAGTGCAAAGTGCTTTATGCAAATTATGCTAATGTGCAAATCCATTGCACATAATATATGAGTATAAATACTCAACTGAAAGCCATTATCATTGACTCCCAAATGCTGTGTGACGAAATAAGATGCCCATCCTGTCGGGTTGGGGCCTGTAGGGATCGTCAATCCCATAATATCCACACGAGAACGCATCCGCCACCTTCCGTGACGTGAAACAGGCCCACCAGCCAGTGCGCAGTTTAAAGTTCTTTAATTAGGCACCGCAACAGCATAACGCGTTTCAACTCTAGACGAGTCTTAATCATATGCTCCCACAGGGGTGGTTGCTTGTTAGGTATTTAAATGTTTTTTCAACAACAGTGAGAAAGGACAACCGGTAAGGTATAGTACCTTTGCTATTTGAAAAACGAATTCTGTTTAAGGATGCTTTTTCTGAATTTACAATGAAAACAGTGATATTTTCAAACAATTTGATGCTCTGTTAAATCAGTACAAGTTTATTTTTACTTGCATCCTAATTTATGAGTCACTGTTTGTAGTTCCTAGAATTCAGTAATTGTGAAAGGACATGTTTTACATTAGGAACAACAAGGCATTATGGACAATGTGGTCCTTTGAATTCTAGGAACTACAAAGTGATGCAAGTAAAAACGAACTTGAACTGATTTAATAGAGCATCACTGTTTTCATTGTAAATTCAGAAAAAACATTGTTAAACAGAATTCGTTTTTCAAATATCGAAGGTACTATACCTTACCTGTTGTCCTTCCTCACTGTTGTTGAAAAAACATTTAAATGCCTAACAAGTAACCCCCCCTGTAGGAGCATATGATTAAGACTCGTCTAGATTTGAAACGCGTTATGCTGTTGCGGTGCCTAATAAAAGAACTTTAAACTGCGCACTGACTAGTGGGCCTGTTTCGCGTCACGGAAGGTGGCGGATGCGTTCTCGTGTGGATATTATGGGATTGACGTTCCCTACAGGCCCCGACCCGACAGGATGGGCATCTTATTTCGTCACACAGCATTTGGAACATTTAATAGGAGATGCCCTCCGGCTGCATTCTACTGATGGACGGAGTGTTTCAAGGAATGGCTGGCAGCCCACCTGGCATGATGGAAAGATTTGGAAACAGCCAGTGTTTGCAAAGGCAACTTTGTCTTGCACGCAGTGCTCATTGGAAAATCTGTGATGGCACCAGCACGAAGGAACTGTAAGTATCCCAGCCGGGAGCATGGGGGCTATGACGGAGTCCCGCGCCTCCGAGTAGCCGCTCGTGACCACGCCCCCCTTTCTCGGCAATGGCGGTAACGGCGTTTCAGCCTGACAGACGTAGCTGCGGGAGCCCTGGGGAAAAATCGTAATCCCAGGAAAAAGGACTAGGCGAAAGAAAGTGTCGGCCGGCGGGACCCTTATCAGGGGTTCCTTGTTTTCTGGTCTTGTTTGGCGAAAAACGCCGGGGGAGCAGTGACCTGCAGCCAGTAAAAAAAAACGGCCAGGCAGGACTCTTCATGGCCCGCGAGGAAAATATTTGGCGGTGGCTTTGGATTTTGGATGGCCAGGCTGGCTTTTAGAAGAGGACGGCGAGCAGCTCAAAAGAAGAGTGAGAGGTGAGGAGGTTTGGGGTGGCGGAATTGGGGCTGAGGCGTCTTTGAGGATATTCGCTAAAGGAGAAAAAGACTACGCAGTGGTGCTTTAACTGCTCAGTGAGAAAAAAGAAGGGGGGAAAAAAAGGAAAAAAAAAATAAAACGGTAAAGTTGGGTTATAGTACCCTTTTCTCTCCTTCACTTCGTACCAGTATCGGTCACTGGAGCAGGTCTACAATGGGGAGACATAACAAACAAAGCAACCCAGCTGGCAGGATTGATTCAGCCACTGGTTTGAAAGCTAAGACTCGCCTGGCGCAGGCGCAGGCAAAGGCGCTATCTGCTGGAATAGGAAAAACAGGACTTGTGGGGAGCCGCCTTGACCGGAGTTCTAGTTTCGAAAGCTCCGAAGACGAACTGGTAGTGGAATCTATTGGTGGAAGTCAGGTATCCAGAACTTCTCCTTCCATATCTATACCAGAAACTGAAGTAAATGGGGAGGAGAGCAGGTTAAAGGCGGATAAAAGTGCCACTAATGAAAGTAGCAAAGAGGAGGGAAAGAGTGTTAAGGAGTTTCCCCTCTTCACGAAAAAGCTAATGCAGCCAGCTCTTTTCCAGCCCACGGCACCGCAGACAGTGGTGGTGGATCTTCATAGCTTGTCGCAGTTCCCTTTAGATCTCAGCTCTCCTGCGACCGCCACTTCTCCTACCTCTTCAGTGCCTCAGTGTGCTCAAAAGTCTACAACTTCGACTCTCTTAATGAATGAACTGGATGACAGTGCCTCGAATCCTCCTCCTCTATTCGTTGCAAAGGATGGAGCCTTGCTATGCTCCCAGACAGCTCCGAACCAGGCACAGAGCGCCAGTAGTCCGATGCTTTCCTCTGGGCTTCTGGAACAGGATCAACTAGACCAACGGGATCTTCAAAGTCAGCAAACGTCCATTTATAAGAATCAGAAGGTACTAGATACAGTACAACTTCCAGCTTCCGATATAGTTACTGGTCCGGCCTTAGATATAGCCCAAAATATAATAATGTTCCTGTGGAGACAAGCTCCACCAAACAATTAGATATCAAGACTTTGCTTAACCTTATTCTCGAAGAGATTCGTGAAGTGAAAAGGTCACAGGAGAATGAAATTGCCTCTCTTCATATCCGCCTTGGGAAGATCGAAGACGCAGTGGCTTGTCTACCAGTCAAGATACAGGAAGCAGAATCCAGGATCTCTCAGTTGGAGGATCAGATGTCTGGACTATCTATTAAAGTACGTGAGGCCACAAGGGATAGGAGCTCGTTAGAGAACAAGCTCGAGGAGTTGGAAAATCACTCTCGCCGCTCAAACCTACGTATAGTGGGTGTACCCGGGAGATTGGAAGGTACCCAGACATCGCATTGGGTGGAATCCTTTATTAAAGAAAAAGTTCTTCCCGAGTTTGGTGGGGATCTTACAATTACTAGAGCCCATAGAGTTCCATTTCATCCTTTGCCAAGCACGAGTGGCCCACGCACCATCTTAGTCAACTTTGCAGACTACCGGATAAAGGAGAAGTTCTTAGCTAAAGCGATACAACAAAGACAGTTTCCAGTGAATGAGACCTCTAATTGTAGAATTTTCCCATATATGTCCGCTACTGCAGCTCGGAGACGCAAAGAGTTTGTTAAATTGCTTTTCTTGTTTAAAGCCCAAGGTGCACAGGCATCAATTGCTCAGCAGTCTAAACTTCGGGTTTTATTCAAGGGGAAATTCCATATGTTTTCCAACTTAGAGGATGCTCAGGATTTTCTCAAAGGAATGTCAGCTACGTAAGGAATTAATGGATGATTGAGGGTTTTTTCTTCCCCTCCTCTCTATATGCCTTAAAGGCATATTAGGTATGAGAGTTACATAACTAATTCAAAGTAACTTTGGAAATAGGAGAATTAATGGTCGCAATATTTGGCTTTTGTTGTTTTTGTGGGACCAGGCTTTTGCAGTAATCCACTGTCGAGAGGTGGGGTGGTGGGTCACGATGGGTGCAATTCCATGGCACCCTCAAAGTTAGTAGGGGTGAGGCGGAGGTGGGTAGCGTGGGGGACACCTCCTTGGAGGGTGGGTGGAGTGGGGTGGGGAAGGGAGTGGAAGTTAAAGCAGATAAAAGAGCAGAAGCAGGGGTACTAGCGCATAATTGTTTTTTCTTTTTTCTTTTTTCTTTTTTTAGGATGGGAAATGTTCATAGTTGTTGTATGCAGTCTGTGTATTGTTATATAAGTTGCTATGAAGAGTACTTGTGATACTGTTTCCATCAATGTCAATGGGATATTAAATAAATCTAAATATGGAGCCTTAATAAGGTGGCTAGTGTCCTCCTCGCCTCAGGTCGTATTTCTGCAGGAGACCCATTTAAAAACCAACTACCCCAAGCTGTATGTTCCTAGGTTTTTCTCGCATGTCTTTTTTGCTTCAGCCCGGTTGGCCAAAAGGGGTGTTGCTATATATTTTTGCTGCAGTCTTCTGTGGGAATTTGGCCAAATTCGGAGAGATCCATTGGGACGCTGGTTGTGAGTGGAGGCTAGATTAAATGGGATAAAACTAAATTTTATAAATTATTATGGCCAGATAGTAGATGATTCTACATCCTTAAAAAAGATTGCGGAGCTTCTTAGGGGTACCCCGGGACAAATAATTCTTGGCGGCGATTTTAATTTTATCCAGGATCTCAAAAAAGATACGTCAAATAAAAATAAAAAAAGAACTGAAACCCCAAACAAAGAAAGTTTTGGAAGCCATAAGGCAGGAATATTTACTAGTTGATCCATGGCGTAAATCTAACCCTAGGTTAATGAAATTTACTTGCTATTCTAAACAATTTCATACGGCCTCCCGGATTGATTTTTTTTTTATTTCACGCTCTTTGAAAATACTAGATACCACGATAGGGGTTAACCCATTTTCAGATCATTCCCTTATTTCGATAAAGCTGCAAATTGAAGGGGGGACTAAGACTGAATCCTGGTGGCAGATGGATCGTCTACTCCTGCAAGATCCTAATTTGGTTACCCAAACTAAAAAGTGGATACAGGAGTTTTTTTTAGCATAAATGAAGAGACAGCAGATATTTTTTCAGTTTGGGGTGGGTTTAAGGCAGCTATGCGGGGGCAGATAATCGCCCGTTCAGCCGCTCTGTTGAGAAAAAGGCGGATAAAGATTAACCAACTCCAACAGGCTGTTAATGATGCCATGAGTTTAAAAGACACTCAGCCACAGGGGAGTCGAGATGCTGCTATTCAGCTAGAAAAAGCAAAATTAGCCCTTAATGAATTTTTTTTACTTGAAGAAATTAATAGTTCCAGAACGTTTCAGCAGAAAGTTTATGAGGAGAGCCAAATGGTGGGAAAAATGTTGGAAGGGCAGACAAGATCAAAGCAGGAAAATGCCTTAATCTCTGAAATTATTGACCCTAAGACCCAAAACATCAACAGAGAGAAGGGCGATATAGCACAAGTCTTTTGGAACATTATGCCCAGTTGTATTCTACAAATTATGTGGTAGGCTTAGATCTTATCCGTAAATACTTTGATGAAGTTAATGTTCCGATTTTATCCGACCCAATGGTAGATCAACTTGAACGTGAAATTGTGGTGGTAGAAATTGCGGACACAATTAAATCGATAGCAGGGGCGAAAGCCTGTGGAACGGACGGGTTCCCAATTGAATTTTATAAAATTTTTGTGAACGAGCTGACTCCCTTTTTGGCAAAACTATTTAATGTTGTTAGAATGGGTGGTAATGTTCCTCCGAGTTTTAAGGAGTCCATCATTGTTAGTTTTGTCAAAAAGGGAAAGAATCATAAGGATGTCAATTCCTATAGGCCGATTAGCTTGCTCAATACTGATTTTAAAATTCTTATGAAAATATGGGCCCAACGTTTGACTCCAATTGCTCAGACACTAATACACCCGGACCAGGCTGGTTTTGTGGCAGGGAGGACAATGGCCTCGAATACTGGATTTTTAATACAGGCTCTTGATTATGTCACTAGCAATAAAATTCCAACTTTAGTTACAATGGTCGATGCCGAGAAGGCATTTGACCTGGTCAACTGGGAGGCTCTTTTTTTTGGGATGCAAAGATTTGGCTTCCCGGTCCGGGTGATTAATATGTTGAAAAATATTTACCAAGGTGCCCAAGCTCGAGTGGTGATTAACGCTAACACGGTAGGGGTAATTGATATAAATCGAGGCACCAGGCAAGGATGTCCATTGTCCCCTATTTTGTTTACTTTCTTTATTGAGCCGCTCGCATTAAGAATAAGCCTGGGCGTAGTTCGCGAAGTAGCGCTACGCGAAGCTACGCAAAGTGCAGTTCGCACTACCCGAGCTACGCGTAGCACTACGCGAACTGCGTAGTGCACTGTTCGCAATGATTGCACAGTGCCGGATGCTTGTCCGCACTGTGCAATCATTGAAAACGGCATCTTGCACAGTGCGAGCTGTAGCTTTACTGCCGCTCGAGTAGATTTTTACTCGAGCGGCAGCTTTCTCAACGCGGACTGGTAGTTTCTCATCGCGAGCGGTCGCGAGCATACGCGACCACGCGCAATGAGAAACCTGACCTCCCCGCGTTAAGAATCTCGCCGGGAGGTTTATTTTCCACGCTCGCGATCGGCAACTTGATGTTGCTGATCGCGAACGAGGAAAAAGTCTCGCCTGGGATAGTCATTTTGCTTGCTCGCGGTCGCCAACTTGACGTTGAGGACCGCGAGCAAGCAAAATGACCGCTGCACTACGCTACGCTACGCTACGCGTGTTTGCACTGTGCTACGTGCAATTCGCGTTGTGCGAAGTAGGGCAAACTTCGCAAACTACGCGAGCGTAGCGTAGTGCTTTGCCCAGGGTTAATTAAGAATCCGTGGTAATCCGGAAATTAAACCACCAATAGAAGGAATGGCGAAAATAAAACTATTCGCTGACGATATAATTTTATATCTGCAACCAGATAAATCAAATCTTGATCTAGTCTTGTTCGAATTTAGCAAATATGAAATGATAGGCGGATATAAAATTAATCAAAATAAAACCGAGGTTCTGGCCTTGAATGTGGACTGCAATTTTCTACCAGCTAATTTAAAATCTCAAGCTCTAAAAATAGAACCTATTAGATATTTAAGTATTTATGTTTCTAGTCAATTTGAGCAACTATTTAATCTAAATTATTTAGCAATGCGAGATAAAATTAAGGGCTTGCTGGATAGATGGATCTTTTTACCATTGACTTTGATTGGTCGTGTAGCACTTATAAAAATGTCGATTCTTCCTTTATTGGTTTTTCTATTTATTAACGTACCGCTAAAAATAAATTCCCATTTTTTTAAAGATATTGAGTCCATGATCAAAGAATTTGTTTGGAACCGAAAAGCACCTAGGGTCAGGCTACCTATATTGCAGTTAGAAATAACCCAAGGGGGACTAGCGCTACCAGATATTCGTA
The DNA here is from genome assembly GCA_963921515.1 of Calotriton arnoldi. Lineage (NCBI taxonomy): Eukaryota > Metazoa > Chordata > Amphibia > Caudata > Salamandridae > Calotriton > Calotriton arnoldi. The sequence continues at coordinate 90,878 of CAWUFW010021608.1, forward strand.
CTTATTATTCGGCGGCGGTCCTCGATCTTTCAGCACGACTACTAGATCCTAATGGTTGGTCGGACAGGTTTTTTTATGATAGAATGATTCAGGAGTCGGGTTCGCAAGTTTCTATTTTTCTAAAAACAGCTAAACTACCCAAAAAGACCCGTTATAAGACTATTCGGGATTTTTCTGATAGACTCCAGACCTTCTTTAAACAAGCTGGGTTTGGTGGATTTTATTATCTCAATCTGGAGGAATCTAAGGTTCTAGGGCTCCAAATCCATTCCACTAAATGTAAAAGATGGAAGGACTGTGGTCTAGGTGAATTGGGTTCCTTTTTTGCCTCAGGGAAATTCATTACTTGGCAGGAGGTCTTAGTGAGATCCGATAATCGTTTAGCAACGGGTTTCTTGGAGTACCTCCAGATATTAAACTTTATAAATAAATACAATATGGCAACATGTGGGACATTATCTGCTCTGGCCAACGCCTTATATAAAATTAAATTAAAAGGCGTGGGAAATTGGTATACTCTACTAAGAAAAGGCCAAGAGTCCCCTCTGGTCGAAGAAATTCTCAGTAAAATAACTCGTGAAACCAATTGCTCCTTCACGAGACAGGAGTGGGAACAAATTGCTCAGTTAGGAAGTAAAGCTCTTAGAGCAGCCAATTTCAAAAGGATGTCTTTTTTATCTCGCTGGCTGGCTTACTACACTCCGAAGGTTCTTAATAGACGCTTTTCCGAAGTAGATAATAAATGTTTTCATTGCCAGCTTCAAAATGGGGGAGATTGGCTTCATATATTTTATACATGCCCGAAGCTTGAAGTTTTTTGGCGTGAGATTTTCACGGCAATGAGCTTAGTAATTAGAAAAGAGCTTGAACCTGAAACTGAGGTGGCTCTTTTTGGCTTGTCGAGAAAAAGAACTGATTTGTCTAACGCCGAAGAGTCTTACGTGGCGATTTGTTCGTTAATAGCCCGCTCCTTAATTCTTCAAAATTGGAGATCTGAGGATATACCATCATACGCGAAGTGGGTGAATAAAATGCAAAAGATAAAAAGGTATGAAGAGGCCTATGCCAAAAGAGTCGGGGCAATAAAAGGTTTACTAATACCTGGAAATTTTGGGATAGTGATCCATCTATGTATGCCACATAGCACTTTAGCACTTGGTTTTTATTATTGTTATTAATTAGCTACATTTTTAATATAGGTATTTTTAGCACTTTAAAAATCTGTCAGCACCTTATTGAATTAGCGATTGTAGGAAGCACTAAGCACTTTTTTTTCTTTTAGGCCCATGGCCATGTGAAGCTGAGATTGTAGCGTTGTAGGGACTTTTGTAAAGTATATCGATTATGTATATAGGTAATTAATGTCCTATGTATTGGGAGGCCAGGCCAAATAATATAACTAGTATAGGTCTCTGGTTATCTTGCTTATTTTGCACATTTTGCACTATTTGCACAATTGAAATTGTATATTTAGGTAATCAATGTCCTATGTATTGAGAGGCCAGGTCGAATAATATAACTTATAGGCCTCTGGTTATCTATTTTGCACTTTTTGCACTATTTGCACAACTGAAATTGTATATATAGGTAATCAATGTCCTATGTATTGGGAGGTTTGGTTGAATAATGTAATTATTATAGGCTTCGGGTTACCTTGCGTATTTTGCACATTTTTGCACTATTTGCAAACTGAAATTATGGATATGCATACTTTTGTCTAAAGTTTGATGGTTTATAATTATTTTCGATTTACTGCTCATGGATTATTGTTTGTTTACTGTGTTTTTTGTGTACTGGTTTTGTTGCTCTCCTGCTCTGCTCAATAAAAAAAAAAAAAAAAAAGTATCCCAGCCGTTCGGAAGGAGTGGTGTGACCTTGGTAAATGTCATGATTTTCTACTTTATGTCACAAATGGAATTTGATCCTTCAAAGGCACGGAAGAAGTATTGAGTGATGCAGTGCACCAAAGGTCACATAAATGAAAAATCAGTGATTGTGAAAGGACATGTTTTACATTAAGAACAACAAGGCATTATGGACAATGTGGTCCTTTGAATTCTAGGAACTACAAACAGTGACTCATAAATTAGGATGCAAGTAAAAACGAACTTGAACTGATTTAACAGAGCATCAAATTGTTTGAAAATATCACTGTTTTCATTGTAAATTCAGAAAAAGCATCGTTAAACAGAATTCGTTTTTCAAATATCGAAGGTACTATACCTTACCTGTTGTCCTTCCTCACTGTTGTTGAAAAAACATTTAAATACCTAACAAGTAACCACCCCTGTAGGAGCATATGATTAAGATTCGTCTAGAGTTGAAACACGTTATGCTGTTGCGGTGCGTAATAAAAGAACTTTAAACTGCGCACTGACTGGTGGGCCTGTTTCGCGTCACGGAAGGTGGCAGATGCGTTCTCGTGTGGATATATATATATATATATATATATATATATATATTACATTAAATGCGCCTATATTGCGTGGTAAAGGCTACAATGCAAAGACATGCAAGGTAAAGCATGCTTGGTAATGTCATACATGCCGCCAGAGCGCTCTATAGCACTACTAAATAAATCAATAAATAACCTATTTAGAGGGCCTCTAGGCGCCTATGCAGAAAAATAGACATCCATGGCCTCATCCAGGCAGTTTGGACTTGATCCCGTAAACACTTTGAAATGAAGATTTGAAGGAGCAGATGCTCTGCACCTGTTTTGTAACAGAGCATCTGTCAACCTGTACGAAGGTGCCCTGAAATACTTGCAGTATAAGAGTATGCAAATGCGGTAATCCCTCACCTCTATTTCACAACTGGAGAAACTCAGCCGGCAGATTCAATTGTATTAATTGTCTCCTTCTGTCATGACAAACTTATGTGTGGGGCTAGACATAGAACACATTTCTGGAATAGCCTGTTTTACACCACTTGTGCAGGCTCTGCTGCATATGGCCTCTGACTTTTTTTTGTGGGCAAGGGCAACGGCTAACAAAGATTTATTCACATCTTCCACCTTTCGTTTCTCAGTCAGTAATTGCACGAAAACTCTCGGCAGTGGCAGGATACAGTTGCATTACTTAAAAAGCGCCAGAGATGAAGATGTGTTGAAATTACATATCCAGCAATCTCCTTTTATTTCATATAATATTGACATTGGTAAAAATGTGTACGTTATGTTGAATGTGTGGTTGTAAGATACCTTAGATATGTTGAAATTGTAAAGTAATGCCAGTGATATTTTGTTAGAAGAATTATTTTAAAGTGTTTTACTGTATAGCTTTTTTCTCAAGACAATTGCAACGCTGCTTTAAATGCGATAGTCTTTGGTGCTGAAAACCTTAGTTATCATTCTTCTTTAGCAACAAAATTCGATTCTAGGGCATATATAGGGGTAGATCTACAAGTCCCTTGCGTGACTTTTGCGCTGCAGTTGCGTCACTTTTGTGACGCAGCCGCAGCGTAAATGTTGCGGCCCATTTACAACGTGACGCATCTAGTCAGATGCGTCACGTTGTAAAGTCCTGCGTCACATTATACCTGCGTCAGGTATAATGTATGCAGGGTGGGCGTTCCCACGCAAAAAGCCATGTAGAAGTGACGCAGTGAAATCTACAAGATTTCACTGCGTCACTCTACGCCTTCACTGCGTCAAAATCCCTACGCCTGCTCAGAGCAGGCGTAAGGAATGACGCAGGGCTTTTTGAAGGGGACCCACCCATCAATTGTGGCGCATTGCTGGAGTTGCGTCACTTTCATTAGCAACTCCAGCAATGCATCACTTTTGCGCCAACAGATGCGTCAGAATTTCTGACGCATCTGTTAATCCTTGCGCCATGGAGCACTGTATTGTAAATACAGCGCATCCATAGTGGCGCAAGGACATTCGGCGTTGACGCAAGGAAACTGACGCATCTATGTAGATGCGTCAGTTCCTTGTAAATCTGCCCCATCATTTTTTTCTTTTATCAGAATTCATGATTTCCACAGAGGAGCATTTGCACAAGACATAAAGTAAAGGCTACGCTGGCAAGTTTTTGTGTCTCCAACCAGAGGCATCATTTGACCAATGTTATTATGTAACTAGAGCAGAAGCCTTTTCCCTCAAAACACTACAAAACTATGCTTGCAATATTATCAACCTTCCAAATAATGAAAAACAATTATTATCCCGGACTACTACATGTATTTTTTAGAAATAATGCACCAACTGGAAGTTCCACGGGACTACCTAAAACTTAGCAACGGCCCAACAGACAAATACCAGGAAGAAATGAATGTGATACTGGGCTTAAATTCACAGGACTGGATGGAAAATTACAACTTTTTATACACAAAAGTTTCTAAAATACCCAATACCTATACGCTATCAACCCTTTATAAAATTCCCACCAATATTTGGGAAGACCCATGATTTCTTCTATGAAAACTCAGTGGCGATCCTTGTTTCTTTTTTTTGTACCAATTGACTTAAAACTACTAAATATACACACACAAAAAATGCAATGCTGCTTTGTTTCTCAAATTAACTCAAACACATATACATTTGGCGCCTCATTTATGGGGAATTGGCGTAGGACCGTGCCGCAAGCCTTCCTGCTGAGCTGCCCTATGCCAATTATGAAAGGGCAGGAATGCATCATATTTATGAAATACAGTGTATTCCTGTCCTTTCCCCCAGTGCTGGCGCACAATTTGCTGCCTAGCGCCAACACAGGCACCCTTGCACCATGGTTCAAAGATGTCTGCGTTGCATGCAGGATTGTTTTTGTCAAGGAAGGGCCACCTTCCTGCACAAAAACAATCCAGAGAGGAGTTTTACCTTTTTCAATATGTGCTGCAGAGTGCCACACACATGGAAAGAGGAAAAAACGAGGAGAAATAAAAATATTTCTCCTCGTTATGGCTGCTCTGGGGAGGCGTAAGGTTTTGGCACTGCCCCAGGTTTGCGTGATTAAGTAAATCTGGGGCAGCGTTGAAACCCACTGCAGCGCCTATGGAATGCTTCCCTGGTGCATAGTAAGGCAGTGCTGCAACTTGTGCAGCTTTGTCTTTCTCCATATCTATGAGACCATACAAAGCCATGCAAAGTGGCTTAGCTTGGCCTCTTAGAAATGGTTGAGAGGTTTGCTCTGCCGGAGCGTCAGAAAAAAGTGACGATCCGGCTGCGCAAGCCTCTTCCTTGATGTATAATCACAGTGAACTTGAGTATCACAACAGCAGAGTGCTGAAGCAGTAATGGAAGCCTCTGGTAAGACAGCTCTTGCCATGTGATTAGGGATGTCCTTATGCAATTTGTAGAAGGTACTCCTTAACCCCTTCGCTGCTAGGCCTTTTCCACCCCTGTGCTAAGCCTTTTTTTGGCTATTTGGGGTAGTGCGCGCTTAGGCCCCTGTAACTTTTTGACCACATAAGGTATCCACGCCAAATTTGCGTCCTTTCTTTCTAACATCATGGGGAATGTAAAGGTATCCAGGGTTTGTGGATTCCCCTGGAGGGGACCCAGAAATTAGCCAAAATACAGCAAAATTTTGTTTTTTGGGGGAAAAATGCGAAAAAAGGGCTACAGATGAAAGCGTCTTGTTTTTTCCCTGCAAATGGCATCAAAAAAGGGGTTGTGGTGCTGAAATCACCATCTTCCCAGCTTTCAGGGACAAGCAGACATTTGTCAGAAAACCAACTTTTTTTACACAGTTTTGGCATTTTTCAGGGACATAGCCTATTTTTGCTATTTTTTGTGCTTTCAACCTCCTTCCAGTTAATGATAGAAATGGGTATGAAACCAATAATGGATCCTAGAAAGCCATACATTTCTAAAAAGTAGACACAATTCTGAAGTCAGCAAGGGGTCATTTGTGTAGATCCTTAAAGTTTTCCTTATAGAAACTAACAGTTAAATCAAGGTAAAATTGAAAATTAGTTGAAAAAAACAGCCATTTGTGTCAACGTTTTCACCTGTAACTTCTTCTAATTATGACAGCTATTTGAAAGCAATATACCGTTATATCCGCTGGATCTTTCTGGTTGTGGGTTCACCAAGAACCCGACGAACCCAGAGCCAATAACTGAGCAGCATCTTGCAATGGTTTTTTATTATGTACCGGGTATATAGCAATTATTTTGGGAACATGTATACATGGAAAAATTGTTATGAAAGACCTATGTATTTCTGAAATGGGAACAAAATGTGGATTTTAGAAACAGTAGATATTTGCACATTTCCAAAACTGGGAGTACCCATACTAGCATGAGAATTATAGGTCATTTTTCAAAATGACTTATTTTTTACACATTGTCTTTCATTTGGAAGGCAGAAATGCATCGAAAGTCAATAGGTAATAAGAGTTGCTCTACAATTCTGTGTTACCCTAAGTCTCCCGATAAAAATGGTACCTCACTTGTGTGGGTAGGCCTTGTGCCCACAACAGGAAATGGCTCAAAATGCAACGTGGACGTACCACATTTTCACAATGAAAAATTACCCTTTTTTTGCAAAGTGCCTAGCTGTAGTTTTTGAACCCTAGCTCTGCGGGCACTTAGGGAAACCTAGCAAACCTATACATTTTTGAAAACTAGACACCCAGGGGAATTCAGGATGGGGTGACTTGACTGGCTCTCACCAGGTTCTGTTACCCAGAATCCCTTGCAAACCTACAAAATTGGCCAAAAAAACACATTTTCCTCACTTTTCTGTGGTGGAAAGTTCTAGAATCTGCGTGGATCCACAAAATTCCACCCACCCCGCGTTCCCCAAGGTCTTCCCAAAAAAATGGTACCTCACTTGTGTGGGTAGGCCTAGTGCCCGCGACAGGAAGCAGCGCAAAACGCAACGTGGACACACCACATTTTCACAGTGAAAAATGACCCTTTTTTTGCAAAGTGCCTAGCTGTCGTTTTTGAACCCTAGCTCTGCCGGCACTTTGGGAAACCTAGCAAACCTATAAATTTTTGAAAAGTAGACACACAGGGGAATCCAGGATGGGGTGACTTGACTGGCTCTCACCTGGTTCTGTTACCCAGAATCCCTTGCAAACCTAAAAAATTGGCAAAAAAACCACATTTTCCTCAATTTTCTGTGGTAGAAAGTTCTAGAATCTGCGTGGATCCACAAAATTCCACCCACCCCGCGTTCCCCAAGGACTTCCGAAAAAAATGGTACCTCACTTGTGTGGGTAGGCCTAGTGCCCGCGACAGGAAGCAGCACAAAACGCAACGTGGACGCACCAAATTTTCACAGTGAAAAATGACCCTTTTTTTGCAAAGTGCCTAGCTGTAGTTTTTGAACCCTAGCTCTGCCGGCACTTAGGGAAACCTAGCAAACCTATACATTTTTGAAAAGTAGACACCCAGGGGAATCCAGGATGGGGTGACTTGACTGGCTCTCACCAGGTTCTGTTACCCAGAATCCCTTGCAAACCTTAAAAATTGGCAAAAAAACACATTTTCCTCACTTTTCTGTGGTGGAAAGTTCTGGAATCTGCGTGGATCCACAAAATTCCACCCACCCCGCGTTCCCCAAGGTCTTCCCAAAAAATGGTACCTCACTTGTGTGGGTAGGCCTAGTGCCCGCAACAGGAAGCAGCACAAAACGCAACGTGGACACACCACATTTTCACAGTGAAAAATGACCCTTTTTTTGCAAAGTGCCTAGCTGTCGTTTTTGAACCCTAGCTCTGCCGGCACTTTGGGAAACCTAGCAAACCTATACATTTTTGAAAATTAGACACGCAGGGGAATCCAGGATGGGGTAACTTGACTGGCTCTCACCAGGTTCTGTTACCCAGAATCCCTTGCAAACCTAAAAAATTGGCAAAAAAAACACATTTTCCTCACTTTTCTGTGGTAGAAAGTTCTGGAATCTGCGTGGAGCCACAAAATTCTACCCACCCCGCGTCCCCAACATCTTCCGAAAAAAATGGTACCTCACTTGTGTGGGTAGGCCTAGTGCCCGCAACAGGAAGCAGCGCAAAACGCAACGTGGACGCACCACATTTTCACAGTGAAAAATGACCCTTTTTTTGCAAAGTGCCTAGCTGTAGTTTTTGAACCCTAGCTCTGCCGGCACTTTGGGAAACCTAGCAAACCTATACATTTTTGAAAAGTAGACACACAGGGGAATCCAGGATGGGGTGATTTGACTGGCTCTCACCAGGTTCTGTTACCCAGAATCCCTTGCAAACCTAAAAAATTGGCCAAAAAAACACATTTTCCACACTTTTCTGTGGTAGAAAGTTCTGGAATCTGCGTGGATCCACAAAATTCTACCCACCCCGCGTTCCCCAAGGTCTTCCGAAAAAATGGTACCTCACTTGTGTGGGTAGGCCTAGTGCCCGCGACAGGAAGCAGCGCAAAACGTAACGTGGACGCACCACATTTTCACAGTGAAAAATGACCCTTTTTTGCAAAGTGCCTAGCTGTAGTTTTTGAACCCTAGCTCTGCCGGCACTTTGGGAAACCTAGCAAACCTATACATTTTTGAAAAGTAGATACCCAGGGGAATCCAGGATGGGGTGACTTGACTGGCTCTCACCAGGTTCTGTTACCCAGAATCCCGTGCAAACCTAAAAATTGGCAAAAACACATTTTCCTCACTTTTCTGTGGTGGAAAGTTCTGGAATCTGCGTGGATCCACAAAATTCCACCCACCCTGCGTTCTCCAAGGTCTTCCCCAAAAAATGACTACCTCACTTGTGTGGGTAGGCCTAGTGCCCGCGACAGGAAGCAGCGCAAAACGCAACGTGGACACACCACATTTTCACAGTGAAAAATGACCCTTTTTTTGCAAAGTGCCTAGCTGTCGTTTTTGAAACCTAGCTCTGCCGGCACTTTGGGAAACCTAGCAAACCTATACATTTTTTAAAAGTAGACACTCAGGGGAATCCAGGATGGGGTGACTTGACTGGCTCTCACCAGGTTCTGTTACCCAGAATCCCTTGCAAACCTAAAAAATTGGCAAAAAAAACACATTTTCCTCACTTTTCTGTGGTGGAAAGTTCTGGAATCTGTGTGGATCCACAAAATTCCACCCACCCCGCGTTCCCCAAGGTCTTCCCAAAAAAATGGTACCTCACTTGTGTGGGTAGGCCTAGTGCCCGCGACAGGAAGCAGCGCAAAACGCAATGTTGACACACCAAATTTTCAGTGAAAAATGACCCTTTTTTTGCAAAGTGCCTAACTGTCGTTTTTGAACCCTAGCTCTGCCGGCACTTTGGGAAACCTAGCAAACCTATACATTTTTGAAAAGTAGACACCCAGGTGAATCCAGGATGGGGTGACTTGACTGGCTCTCACTAGGTTCTGTTACCCAGAATCCCTTGCAAACCTAAAAAATTGGCAAACAAAACAAATTTTCCTCACTTTTGTGTGGTAGAAAGTTCTGGAATCTGCGTGGATCCACAAAATTCCACCCACCCCGCGTTCCCCAAGGTCTTCCCAAAAAAATGGTACCTCACTTGTGTGGGTAGGCCTAGTGCCCGCGACAGGAAGCAGCACAAAACGCAACGTGGACGCACCACATTTTCACAGTGAAAAATTACCCTTTTTTTGCAAAGTGCCTAGCTGTAGTTTTTGAACCCTAGCTCTGCCAGCACTTAGGGAAACCTAGCAAACCTATACATTTTTGAAAAGTAGACACCCAGGGGAATCCAGGTTGGGGTGACTTGACTGGTTCTCACCAGGTTCTGTTACCCAGAATCCCTTGCAAACCTTACAAATTGGCAAAAAACCCACATTTTCCTCACTTTTCTGTGGTGGAAAGTTCTGGAATCTGCGTGGATCCACAAATTCCACCCACCCCGCGTTCCCCAGGTCTTCCAAAAAAATGGTACCTCACTTGTGTGGGTAGGCCTAGGGCCCGCAACAGGAAGCAGCGCAAAAACGCAACGTGGACGCACCACATTTTCACAGTGAAAAATGACCCTTTTTTTGCAGAGTGCCTAGCTGTAGTTTTTGAACCTTAGCTCTGCCGGCACCTAGGAAACCTACAAACCCACACTTTTCTGAAAAGTAGACACCCGGGGATTCCAGGGAGGTATGGCTGCATGGATCCCCCAACGTTTTCTTCCAGAATCCCCTGCAAACCTGACACTTTGCTGAAAAATCCCTTTTTCACACATTTTTGTGTGGTAAGTTGTGGCATCACCGTCTGACACAAATTTCCTACCACCAGCATCCCCCAGGTCTCCCGATAAAAGTGGTGAATCACTCGGTGGGAGGCCCAAGTACCCGCGACAGGCAAGGGCCCACAACGTCTTGAGGCAACTCAAAATGGCCTATCACAAAACGACCTGGTTTTGCAAGGAGTCCATGACGTTTTGGCCCGGGCTGGCGGCCACCTAGTGAAATCCTATCAAACCCACACATTTCTGAAAAGTAGACACCGGGGATTCCAGGGAGGCATGATTGCGTGGATCCCCCAACGCTTTCTTTCCCAGAATGCCCTGCAAACCTGACACTTTGCTGAAAAATCCCTTTTCACACATTTTTGTATGGTAAGTTGTGGCATCACTGGCTGACACAAATTTCCTACCACCCAGCGTCCCCCAGGTCTCCCGATAAAATGGTGCCTCACTCGGGTGGGAGGCCCAGTGCACGACAGGCAAGGGCCCACAACGTATTGAGGCAACCTCAAAATGGCCTATCACAAAACGACCTTGTTTTGCAAGGGGTCCCATGACGTTTGGCCCGGGCTCGGCGGCCACCTAGGGAAACCTACCAAACCCACACATTTCTGAAAAGTAGACACCCGGGGATTCCAGGAGGTATGGCTTGCGTGGATCCCCCAACGTTTTCTTACCCAGAATCCCCTGCAAACCTGACATTTTGCTGAAAGAATCCCTTTTTTCGCACATTTTTGTGTGGTAAAGTTGTGGCATCAACGGGCTGACACAAATTTCTAGGTGGCCGCCGAGCCCCGGGCCAAAACGACATGGGACCCCCCTTGCAAAACCAGGTCGTTTTGTGATAGGCCATTTTGAGGTCGCCTCAATACGTTGTGGGCCCTTGCCTGTCACGGGTACTTGGGCCTCCCACCCGAGTGAGGCACCATTTTTATCAGGAGACCTGGGGGAACGCTGGGTGGTAGGAAATTTGTGTCAGCCCGGTGATGCCACAACTTTACCACACAAAAATGTGTGAAAAAAGGGATTTATTCAGCAAAATGTCAGGTTTGCAGGGGATTCTGGGTAATAAAACTTTGGGGGATCCATGCAAGCCATATCTCCCTGGAATCCCCCGGGTGTCTACTTTTCAGAAATGTGTGGTTTTGGTAAGTTTCCCTTGGTGGCCGCGAGCCCCGGGCCAAAACGTCATGGGACCCCCCTTGCAAAACAGGTCGTTTTGTGATAGGCCATTTTGAGGTCGCCTCAATACGTTGTGGGCCCTTGCCTGTCGCGGGTACTTGGGCCTCCCACCCGAGTGAGGCACCATTTTTATCAGGAGACCTGGGGGAACGCTGGGTGGTAGGAAATTTGTGTCAGCCCGGTGATGCCACAACTTTACCACACAATAATGTGTGAAAAAAGGGATTTTTTCATCAAAATGTCAGGTTTGCAGGGGATTCTGGGTAAGAAAACGTTGGGGGATCCACGCAAGCCGTGCCTCCCTGGAATCCCCCGGGTGTCTACTTTTCAGAAATGTGTGGGTTTGGTAGGTTTCCCTAGGTGGCCGCCGAGCCCCGGGCCAAAACGTCATGGGACCCCCTTGCAAAACCAGGTCGTTTTGTGATAGGCCATTTTGAGGTCGCCTCAATACGTTGTGGGCCCTTGCCTTTCGCGGGTACTTGGGCCTCCCACCCGAGTGAGGCACCATTTTTATCAGGAGACCTGGGGGAACGCTGGGTGGTAGGAAATTTGTGTCAGCCCGGTGATGCCACAACTTTACCACACAAAAAATGTGTGAAAAAAGGGATTTTTTCATCAAAATGTCAGGTTTGCAGGGGATTCTGGGTAAGAAAACGTTGGGGGATCCATGCAAGCCATACCTCCCTGGAATCCCCCGGGTGTCTACTTTTCAGAAATGTGTGGGTTTCATAGGTTTCCCTAGGTGGCCGCCGAACCCCGGGCCAAAACGTCATGGGACCCCCCTTGCAAAACCAAGTTGTTTTGTGATAGGCCATTTTGAGGTCGCCTCAATATGTTGTGGGCCCTTGCCTGTCGCAGGTACTTGGGCCTCCCACCCGAGTGAGGCACCATTTTTATCGGGAGACCTGGGGGGACGCTGGGTGGTAGGAAATTTGTGTCAGCCCCGTGATGCCACAACTTTACCACACAAAAATGTGTGAAAAAAGTGATTTTTTTCAGCAAAATGTCAGGTTTGCAGGGGATTCTGGGTAAGAAAACGTTGGGGGATCCACGCAAGCCAAACCTCCCTGGAATCCCCCGGGTGTCTACTTTTCAGAAATGTGTGGATTTGGTAGGTTTCCCTAGGTGGCCGCCGAGCCCCGGGCCAAAAATCCAGGTGACCCCCCTTGCAAAACCAGGTCATTTTGAGATAATGTGTTGTTTTTTTCTGCAGCGTGAAAATTTTGGCACAATATTGCAAGGAAAATGTAACAGACATTTTGAGGTTTGCAGGACATTGTGGGTACCATAACTTGTTGGGATCCACAAGAGAGATATCACCATGTACTCCCATGGGTGTTTCGTTTACGACAATATCTACAGTTGGTAGGTTATTCTTAGACGGAATGTACACCTTGGCCGACAGACTAAAAAGACAAAGATTACTGCACAGCCATCTATTCCTCAAGCACACACACATACTGGTTGGATTTGGCACGAGGGCAAAGTGATGGTTCAGTATATACAATTTTATTAACAAGAGATTTCACAAAAATGAAATGCACTGTCAATAATTGAAAGGACAAAAAACTGAACCAGTGACTCGCAGCTCGTGAGCTGTAAAGCCACGTCAAGGCCCCAACCGCTTTACAGGCCATTCACACACCTTTCATACGTGATACACACAAGACCATTCACACCACCAGGCACGAAACAAACACATTACAACATTCACAAAAAGGGACAAGGTACACCCTGCTTGAGAAAGACAAAAAAAAATATTACTGCACAGCCATCTAATCCTCAAGCACACACACATACTGGTTGGATTTGGCACGAGGGTGAGTGATGGTTCAGTATATACAATTGTATTAACAAGTGATTTCACAAAAATGAAATGCACTGTTAATAATTGAAAGGACGAGAAACTGAACCATTGACTCACAGCTCGTGAGCTGTAAAGCCACGACAAGGCACCAACCTCTTTACAGGCCATTCATACACCTTTCATACGTGTGACACATACAAAACCATTCACACCACCAGCCGTGGGCCCATCACATTACAACACTCACACCAGCAGACAGCGCCATTCAAGGGCCCATCACTTTCACACACCCACATTCCTAACACAGCAACCACACAAGCTGATGGATTGCGTGGAGTGTCGCTCGGCTAGCAGTGTGTGTAGTGATCAGCAGCAAGTCACTACTCACACACCGCCAGCCGAGCGCCAGTCCACACACACCGCCAGCCAAGCGCCACTCCACGCACACCGCCAGCCAAGCGCCACTCCACGCACACCGCCAGCCAAGCGCCACTCCACGCACACCGCCAGCCAAGCGAAACTCCACGCACACCGCCAGCCTAGCGCCACTCCACGCACACCACCAGCCAAGCGCCACTCCACGCACACCGCCAGCCAAGAGCCACTCCACGCACACCGCCAGCCAAGCGCCACTCCACGCACACCGCCAGCCAAGCGCCACTCCACGCACACCGCCAGCCAAGCGCCACTCCACGCACACCGCCAGCCAAGAGCCACTCCACGCACACCACCAGCCAAGCGCCACTCCACGCACACCGCCAGCCAAGCGCCACTCCACGCACACCGCCAGCCAAGAGCCACTCCACGCACACCGCCAGCCAAGCGCCACTCCACGCACACCGCCAGCCAAGCGCCACTCCACGCACACCGGCAGCCAAGCGCCACTCCACGCACACCGGCAGCCAAGCGCCACTCCACGCACACCGCCAGCCAAGCGCCACTCCACGCACACTGCCAGCCAAGCGCCACTCCACGCACACCGCCAGCCAAGCGCCACTCCACGCACACCGCCAGCCAAGAGCCACTCCACGCACACCGCCAGCCAAGCGCCACTCCACGCACACCGCCAGCCAAGCGCCACTCCACACACACCGCCAGCCAAGCACCAGCCTACACACACCACCATCACATTTAGGATTTTTTTATACAAAAAAGAAAACACAAACAAATTGCAAATAGATACAAATCTACTAACACAAAATCAGAAACTAAATACATTGCACTAATGCCAACCTTGAAACAGAACAACAATTCTTAAACATTACAGACCAGGCAGTTCACTTTACCACTCATGGTTGCTCCCAATAATTCTTTTGCTTGTGGTACGCTCTATAACAAGCAGGCAGACACAGCCCAGGGTTAGAAGGACAATCAGGGCAGTACATACGAGTCTCCTTCCGCGTACCTCTTCGCCAACAGACTCTACATCTCCTAGTGGGAAAGTCTTTTGAGGGTGTAGGAGGAATGTGATCAGGAAAGTGGCGATCTTTCAATCGAGCCACATCCTCCACCACTCCAACTCTAGGAACACTTGCCTGTTCCACAACAACAAGGCTGCCTATGACAGACTGCTGAAACTGAACAAAAGTCAACTTTGACGCAGGAGAACACTCCTTGAACACAACAAAAGCATTGAAAGTTGCTAAATTGAAGAGATGGATGGCCAACTTCTTATACCAAATGTAAGCCTTACGAATAGCAGTGTAAGGTTCCAACCTCTGATCTACTCTATCAACACCACCCATGTGCTTATTGTAGTCTAAAATGCACACAGGTTTGCGCACTTCAGCAATCTGACCCCAAACAGCCACAGGTGAAGTACTCTCATCATGGATGGTAGTCAGCATGTACACATCCCTCCTGTCCACAAATTTCACAGCTAGTAGTTCATCACTACGCAAGGAACTGCACTGTCCCCTCTGAAGTTTTTTGCAAACAAGCTCTTTTGGATAACCTTTACGGTTAGAGCGGATTGTGCCACAAGCAAAAGTGTCCACTTTGAACAATTCCTTAAACAATTGCACAGCAGTGTAGAAGTTATCAAGGTACAAATGGTGGCCTCTGTTAAACAGTCTTCTAGCAAGATCCCACACAATTTTCTCTGAAACTCCAAAAGTGGACGGACAACCAGGGGGGTTAATAGTGGAATCCCTACCAGTGTACACACGCAAATTAAAAACATATCCTGTCCTACTCTCAGACAACATATACAGCTTAATTCCATAGCGTGCCCTTTTGCTAGGAATGTACTGCCTAAAAACCAAACGGCCCTTGAACAGGACCAAAGACTCATCAATAGATATTTCTTGCCCTGGAGTATAGATCTCTGAAAATCGATCTACAAAGTGATCAAGAACAGGCCGAATCTTAAAAAGACGGTCACATTCAGGGTGATCTCGTGGCAACGCCAAACCATTATCAACAAAATGCAGCATCCGAAGCAAAAGTAAATACCGATCACGAGTCATAACTGCAGGAAATATGGCCGTTGCCATCAAGGGACTGGTAGACCAATATGAACCCATGGACGGCTTCCTTATCAAACCCATCAAAAAAGTCAAACCCAAAAACTTCTTCATCTCTTCCAGATTTGTGGGACTCCACCGGGTAGCTCTAGAATGGGGTAGCTCTAGAATGGGGCCTAAGTCTGGCACTGTTGTCCCTCAAAAACTGTTTTACAAATTAGTCTGCTCAACAATCTCACCCAAAAATACATCATCCATAAACAACTGAAAATACTGTATAGGCAAATAATGTTCACAATCCACTCTACACCCTGCATAACCACTAAAGGCAGGCAACACCGGCTGCACCATGTTTGGATCAACCCAGAGTCCAGCACTTCCAGTAGGAAGCCTAGCAGCCCCAGGCTGCAATCCAGATGCCTCTTGCACCATCGGCACAGTAGTATCCTCCTCTAAAACAGGCACTTCATCTGCACTGAGAGTACCTTCATCATCTGATGATTCCATGTGAGAGAAAACTCACTGCCTGAATCTTCCCCTCCCTCCTCTCCCTCAGACGCACTGTCAGTCTCATAATCCTGCTCAGAGGAAGATTCAAGAAGCAAACCAACCACCTGCTGAGCAGTCATTCTACGGCTAGCCATAATGCTTACTAATAAAGGTTACTTGTCAAACAAGTCAACAACAACAATCCCTTTGTAAAAAAAAGAAATAAACAAAATGTAGCTTTATCACAAAGACCTATATACTCCAACACTATACCACTCACGTGACAGAAGCAGCTAGACTCACCACCACCTACTCTGCACAGACACAGTAAGGATCAACAATATCCCACTAAAAAAGAAGAAAAAAAAATTACACATAAGACAATGCAAAACATCGCAAAGAATTTCATGCTCTGAACACTAACAAATATGCTGCCATTATGACACCACTTACAAAAAAATTCATTCATGCATGACAATAATACTCATTTGGAGTACACACAACAAAAATATTTTTCTTACCAAATAAATGCAATTACACAAAACTGCAGAACAACCACTGCCGAAACCGCAAACAGGAATCAAAAGCTTTACACTAGAATAAAAAGGAGAAAAAAACATTACAATCACATATGCAAATAATGCACCAGTCCACACACAATCCACCAGCCAAGCTAAGGGGTAGGTGGGCCAAAGAGTATAAATAAAATATTCACCCCCGTAAAAGGGGAGCAACCCTTGCCCTTTTGGCCACTCCCCAACACAAAAATTTTAAAAAACCCTGGTGTCTAGTGGCTTCTGCCCTCCTTGGGGGAAGATGGGCCTAAAAACATACTGCTATTCTGCCACCCAAGGGGACACTCTCCACAAATAAATGCCTGGTGGACTAGTGGGAAGATACCTTTATCTTCCGCACACGATCTCTCACTACTCAACTCTACTCTCAACTCTATTCACAACTGGATGTTAGCTCACCAACTCATTCTGAATCCCGCCAAAACTGAATTCCTCCTCCTCTCTACCTCTCTCTCACCTCCTCCTGTTCAATCTTGGATGGATCAGCTGAACCTACTCAACAACAAACCCATCATTGTCGACAGCGCTAAATCCCTAGGTGTCATTCTTGACAAAAGACTCAACCTAATCTCCCACATCAACTCTATTGCTAAGAACGCACGTTACCAGTTGCGCCTTCTATGGGGGATCCGTCGGTTCTTCCCGGAGAAAGACTTAAAAACCTTGGTACAATCTCTGGTTCTCTCAAGACTGGATTATTGCAAATCTCTTCTGACGGGCCTACCCAAATCCCACCTCTCCCCTCTCAAATCCATCCTCCATTCAGCAGCTCGCTTCATTTCAGGGTCTAAACGAAGCGACATCGTCACTCCTATCCTGTCCTCTCTTCGATGGCTTCCGATTGAGGCAAGATCTATTTACAAAACTGCCTGCATCACACACAAAGCCTTACACACGTCCTCCCCTCGTTACCTGGCGAATAAATTGAAATTGTCCGGTGGCTCTCGCCCTTCTCGCAATGCAGAAAAGCTTCTGCTTGAGCCCCCCCCAGTCTTCAAAAGGGAAAGATCGATGGCGCAATCCTTCTCAGGCAATGCGGTGAGAATCTGGAACTCGCTTCCCCCATTGCTCCGTGCCACCTTCTCTACCCGGATCTTCAAAGCTGACCTCAAATCTCTTCTCTTCCAAAGACACTTTCAGAACTAATACTTTCACTCTCAGCCCTCTCTAGGAAGTTCGCTCTTCATTGTAAATTTGCACTTTTTCCTGTACATTCCTCACCCTTGCGTGCTGTGCTGGATTTGTGTACCCTTCATTTTAAGTCTCCTGTTTAATTCACGCCCTCTCTACTCCCTCAAGGAAGTTCTTCCACTATAGGAAATTCTGTACTCCATGCCTATAGAAGTGCCTTCCCAGTGTGTTCTGAGTGACTGCCACTTATTGCAGTATTATACCTCTATTTGTATTTTGTATCTCATGTATCATGCACAATTGTCACTTTTTCCTCATGTAATGTAACGCTTGCTTTTGTATTATGCTCACTTGTAACCTTCTCCTCATGTAATGTTACTGTTCCTATTGTGAAGCGCTCTGACACCTTCGGGTAAAGCCCCGCGCTATATAAAAAACTGCCCCCCCCAGGGGGGCAGAGCACCAAAAACATATGGCCCCCAAAAGGGGAGTGACCCTTGCCCAAGGGGCCGCTCCCCAAAATAGTATTTTCTTTTTTTTTTTAAATTCCCTGGTGTCTAATGGGCATTCCTGCTGCACGATCGCATGATCGTGCAGCAGGAATGCACAAAAGAGGCATCGAGGGAAAGGAAAGGGTTTTCCTTTCCCTCGATGCCTCTTCTGTTTGAAATCCCCCCTCCCCGGAGCCAAAACTAACCTTATTCCCCGACGCGCTGGAAGCAAATGGCTTCCAGCGTGTCAGGGAACAAAGGGAAACCCCCAATGACGTCAGCGCGCCTCGCGCGCTGACGTCATTGAGGGGGGGCGGGGGGAGGCAGGGGAAGCCCTTCCCCTGCCTTCCCCCCAAAAAACCGACGATCGGATTCCCACGGGGGAGCGCCAGCGCTTCCCCGTGGGTGGTCTTATGACGAGCTGGACTCGTCATGAGCACACGACCACTGTGTGCCATGACGAGTCCAGCTCGTCATAAGCATCGAAGGGGTTAAAAAAGAACTTGAAGTTTGAATATTTTTATTGACAGAGCCAATAAAGAATGGTAGTTTCTAGTGTAGCCACTAGATAGGTAAATGGGAATTGTAAAGCACACTTGCATTAAATAAAAATCTGTATTTTAGCAAGGTTTCCTAATGGATTCGTCTTATTGGCATTTTCATCTATTGTCATAGAATTTGCAAAGAGCTTGAGATGTACACCGACAGGCGTAATTCTTAAACAAATATACTCAGACTTACGCTATCATAATATCATACTGTTGTCTCTTTCCAAGAATTATTTATAAACTAGGCATGAAATCAACACAGCTATCTACCCAAAAATAAATAACCCCTTAAGATAGACTTTGTCCCCCAAACTCAGATAATTTCTCAAATAGTAAAGAAAATCAAAGTTTCATGTATAAATTTCATAATTTTACTGATTGAGATTGTATTTTCAAGCAGGAACTACTGTACCCAACCACGGGGGTTTCGGCCTTTTACTCCTGATTTCCAAGGGCCCACCCTTTTATGGATCCTGGACATCTGGGCCAAGAACCCCTTCAGCAATTGACTCCCAGTGGTAGCGCGAGTCGAGCAATCCAAAGCTTCTTAGTGGTGGGGTGGCGGGAGGTAGACTAAGGGGGGTGCACACTCTGAGGGGCATATTCACAAGGAGCCATCGCCGAATTAACGGCACTTTATCGCAGCCAAAGTCGTGATAAATTTACCCCCCCCATTCACAAGCCGGTGTTAACAGCCCACAGCACCAGTTTACCCACGATAGCAGCCTCAAAAAACATCGCCACAGAGGACCCTCGCAAACTGGGCATGGTCCAGTCCATGTCCGGACAAGGAAGTGACTGATGCGTGTGTCCCTGCTGCAGTGTTCACGGAACCCGCTACACAAGATGCAATGTCGCACCCCCTTACTGGCATCCCACAGGATGAACATCATTGACGCAAGGGAAGGCACTGTCCCCACAGGAATGACGTAAGACATTACACAGCAGTGCGTCACTGGATGTTTATTTGCACATCCAGTGCAGTAATGCAGCTGGAGCGGTACAGGGCAATGCCGAGCACACCACACAATATGGGCCCGTTGGAGGGCCAGCCAGTGTCCATCCGGTGATGACCTGTACTGCGGAAGAGGAAGGGTACAGTCCGCAGTCTGTCCGCCGTGTCATTGGTCGTCAAACAGGATGTGGCAATCAATGTCGCTGTCCAAGGTGAGTGCCTCGGAGTGTATCGGGGGTCAGTGGTAGGTCATGAGGCCATGTGCGGCACCAAGCAGAAACAGGCAAGGTGACGGTAATGGATGCTAGTGCCTGGCCCTCCTGACCACAGTCCCATCCACGTCCTCGTCCCCGGGTGTGTGCCCTGCCCCACCTGTAGGTGTTGCAGTGCTGGCTGCGGCACTGTGTGCCACTGACTCATCAGGGGCCGGAGGAGGATTGTCGGCCGCACTGTGTGGCAGTGACACATCAGGTGCCGGAGTGGATACGCCTGCCGGTCTGGGAGTCACTGACACATCAGGGGGCGGAGATATGGATGGTGTGGGGGCAGCAGCATTCATCATCGCCATGCCTTGTGGCATCAATGCCATGACGAGGACATGCAGGGCACGGTAGATCCCAGCTACATTTCACTGATGTGCAGCGGCGGCTGCCATCTTTTCCGCCTCCATCCGCACCATGTCCTCCATGAGCCTCTGCATGTGTGCCAGCTCAAGGCTGGCATCGCTGGGGCCACTGTGAGCGGACAGGTATTCTTCCCTCTGCGTCATGACTCCAGAGATGTCAGTCAGGGCTCGCTGGAGACCATGGGGCGGACATAGACACCCAAGGATGGCGTCCAGTTTGTTAGCCATGAGCTCGAACCCCACCCGCACCTGCTCGGCCGTCTCCCTCTGGCCCTCCAGCACACGGCATTGGAAGGCCATTTGTTGTTCCTGGGGGTCTTGGGAGGGTGCTGGGGCTGTGGGTGCCTCCTGCTGGGTGGTTTGGCTGGTGGGTGGGGTCTCATGGATGTAGCTGGGCTGCCCTGATCCTGGAGGTGAGCTGCGGGGGTGGTCAATGAGGTCTTAGATGGTTTGGATGTCGATGCTGGTGTTGTCGTCCTCCTCGTCATCAGTGAAGAGTGGCTGTGACTGCTCTGCAGGAGGTGTTGATGATGCCCCTGTGATGTGAAGGGGAGATTGTGTATTACAATGTGTCCACATGTATGTAGCCGCATGGTACAGGTTGACATTCAGACAGCATGGCATTGTACATTGTGACAGTCTGTGGGTCTGGGCGAGGACCCAGAGTGATTGTGGGTGTGCACTGTGCCCTGCTTGCTTGTGCATGTGTGCCATTGTGGCCATCTCCCCCATCCCCCCAGTACCTGGTGGTCACTCACCCTGTTGCGGTTGTGTTGTGTCCTGTGGAGCAGTGTCCGGTCCCCCGACTCCGGCCACAGTCTCCACACTGATGACTGTCGACACCAGCTCCTCCATGTCATCCAGCTCCAGCTGTGGCGCTGGGCCCCCACCTCCGGTCTGCGTTGCTGCCTTCAGGTTGGCGGAGAGTTTATCCTTGGTCTTCCGCTTGATGTCATTCCATCGCCTCTTGACCTCGTCCATTGTCCGCTTGTGCTCTCTGACGGCATTCACCTTGTCAACGATGTCCCGCCATATTACATTTTTGGTGCCCAATGACACATTGGAGGTGACGAAGAGTTGTTGATGGTGTTCCATCACCTCCGTGACTATGATCCTGTTTGCCTGCGGACTGAACTTGGTCTTCCTGGTCTTCTTGTCCTTGCCCTTCCCTGTCCCTGAGGTCCCAGGCTGGTCGTCCGGGGTGCTTGTGGGGTTGCGCTGGTCCTCTGTGCCTGCTCCGGCTGCCTCCATGGTGCTTGTGTGTTGGTCAGTTTGTGTGTGGGTTTTTTTTTTTGCTTTTATGGAGGTTTCTGACGCCTGCCAGGTGTGTGTTGCAGGCCTGGCGCTGCTTGTCGCTGGTTTCCTCATCGCGCTTTGGCCCATCGCGTGGTTTTTGGTGTTGTGGTTTGTGTTTTTATCTCCATCGTGGTGGTTGTATCGCGGACTTTGTCCACGGTTTCGGAAGGCTATCGCATGCTACCGCCTTGTTGTGAATTCCACGTTGACACAGGGTTATTTTCCCGTGATAGGCTGCGTTATTGAAAGTTGCGTTACTCTACTCCTGCGGTAGTTATCACACGTTCTTGTGAATATACCCCTAAATATGTTCAGCAACAGCAATCAATTATTGTCAGGTCAAATATTTGCTTTAATCAAAAAAGTATTTATATATGAACACAGAGTATAATGTGACATTCACAAACAAAACACACAGTGGCCTGAGGGCAGAACTTTGGTGTTCTATATGCTGGTCCCTGAGTTCCAATCCCCTCTCGCCAGCAGTAGTGGTTAGTCCCCATTCACTACAGACATCATTTAGGTTAAGCCCCACTAGCAGTCCAAGTCTCAGGAGTCCCACTCTGGCTCTTCATTGAAGTCAAGTGTTCCAGTGCCAAAGCGCTATATGGCAGGAAAATTCCCCCAGGGACGTCTAGCCTGTAAAGCAGTATTATCACCACCAGCAGGATCTGAGAGATGGGATTCGCCAAGCACACCCTGTTCATAGGTGCTGAAGCTCCAGTGGCTGTTTTTGGTAACTTCCTCACATGTGGTCCTGCAGAGGCAACAGCCTGTGGGTCCTCGATGTTCCTTCGATGCTTGGTAAGTCTCTTTGGACCCTTCCCACAGCTGAGGGGCTTCAGTGCTCCTGTTGCTGGCCCTTAGTCAGGGCTTGGGCCAACTCGGGTCACAAAGACAACATGCGCCTCACAACGATGGTCTCGACCAGACCGCGCTCCTTTCCTTGTCCCGGTGGCTTTGTCAACATACGGGTCATGGACTCCTTTTGGTGCATGGGCTACAACTAGATTGGCACAGCAGTAAGCTTCAAGGTGGCCCCACTTGGCATACGGGGTCGCCAATTTAGTTCTGCACACAAACTACAGCCCAACCAACATGGTAGTACTCTTCACGATGAGCTCACCTGGCATATGGGGTCACCGACTTTACAACCTGCACCTGAGTGATGACCTAATTAGTGCAGCAATGGCCACGGCTCACTTCATGGCGCCCTCCTCTGGCATACGGGCATCGCCAACTTTTCCCTGCACATGGACAATGACCCTATCGGTGCGGCAACAGTCTACTCACACTTTGCCAGGAATCCTCTTGGCAGAATTTCCCCCAGACATCACTCCCTCAAGCGCTTTCCTCTTCCTCACAGGGCACTGCTGCTCCAGGCCCTAGGGCAGGTGGTCTTGCAGTCCCTGGGTGAGGTCCACTAACTCAGCTGGGTGACTGGTAGCCTTTGGTCCCCAGTCCTGCTCACAGGGAGAAGTCTTGAAGAGCTTCTCCTCTTTGCACAGCCCAACTGGCTGCTTAACCATTGACAATTTTGGGGACCTCGAGCTCATTTCCAGAAACAAAATGTGATTTTGAATCTGAGTCTTTGAAGTTTATGTTGGGGGTCTGCTTCTTTCTAAAGTGCCCTCTACTCTGCCCTGCCCTTCCTCCGGAAAGCAATCTGTCACAGCAGGGGGGACTCCAAATCTAGTAGCCCCACACATGGGTCATGGGATTGACTAGAGATTTACACCTGGATGTCAGCTACAGTGATGTGTAAATGTTGCTCAAATATGAATTTACCTTGAAAAAACAAAGACAAGAGGCATTTGGCAAAAAAAAGGAGCGCCGTTACAGAGTTGGGGTCTTGGGACTGTTTCAAAGTACAATAGTTTTGAGCGTCTTTATATACATTTCTTGAAGCATCATAAAACAATTCATAGAACCTTTCTTGGGAGAGGAACGTAGGCCTAGTCATGGTGCCATAAACTATTCCAAACCTGATGACAAAGAGTGGTGGGTCTCAACCTTGCATAGACACAATGAGGGCCAGCGGATAACGTGTCCAGATGTTCAGCATGGGGAGCACGTGATCAGTGCGTGTGCTGCATTCTGAATGGCTGAGTGTTCCTTACTTCATGTGGCATCTAACTTTATGGTGTTTTGGGAACGCGCACCCCTCCAGCCATATCCGTTTTCCTTGGGCCAATCTCCCCGGACCATTGTGGTGTTGCTGCCTATCTGTGGGACTAATCTGGATTGTTCCTGTTCACAAGTTTGTCCTGCTGGTTACGTGCCAGCCCACCTGTGATCTGTCAATCAGTAGCCTTATGCCTAGTTCGCAGGACCTGCCTGACTATGTATTTCTGACTCGGGGTTGATTGAGAGGTCAAATCGGGAGATTTCGACAACAGTGATTCGATTTAGTTTTTGAACATACATGTATCAGTGCGTACATCAACATCAATATTAATATTCCCCCCTCTAGTTGAATTTTCAACTACATAATCTACCCCATACTTGACAGTCACATTGTTAGGGGCTTGTCGGGTTTCATTTTTAACTATTACTACTTCCCTGGTTACTTGCATTCTACCCAATTTGAGGATTGCGTTTTTACAGCAAGAAACTCCCACTTGTAGGAATTCACACAAGAACAGTACAAAAATAAGAATAGGCAGCAATGACGTGCACAGCCCTGTCACCATCCGGAGGAGCCAGGAAAACCAACTGATATACCAGTCCTGCTCAGGGGCACCTCCCTCCTTACACATGTCGGTTTGTAAACGATGCAGTGCTTGGATGGCAAGAGTCAGAGTCCCACTGTTCGGTAGTTGCCTGGGATGAACGAACAACAGGATGACATGATCTAGGCACACACCCCTCCCTCCATTGCTGTCATCAAGTTCAACATATACTGATGTTGCATCGCCATGAGGAGGATGGCTCTTAGTTCGTACTTGATTGCATTAAGGCAGAGCTCAGTACTGTTCCTCATTTTCATTATTCTGAATCTGGTTATCTGTAACCAGCGGGTGTTTGCTTTCGTCTGCACGATGGGAAAGGGTATGGACCCTCCTCCATTTACTTGTGTGTCAGAAAATAGTCTGAATTCTTCCAGAATGTCCTTGAACTGAGCCCAGATGAATTAATCAGCAGTTCTTTTCGCTGGAGCCTGATGCACTAGAGTTGTTTTCTACTGTAGCGGATGTAGGGGTTTGTATAGAGACCAGGAAGCACAGGCCCTGCCATCTGGGGACAAGCTAGGTGTAGACAAATTCACCACATTGCCAGTAGGTATCCCTCAGAGTGGAGGTGCCTCAATACATGTGGTATGAGCAATATTGCACCACAGTTCTCATTTGTGCTGAGTGGAATAATTTCTTTAACTCTGAAAAACAAGGAATACAGTGTAAGTTTCCATGCAATTAGGGGTTAACCCTTCCCTTCCAACCTCGTGCACCTATCTATATCAGTGTCCCTTATTTTCCTGACATGGGTTATCTATGCTGGTGTTTAACCTTCCTCTACGAGACTCATTTCCCTTTGTATCATCAAGGTGGATGTCCCTACACAGGAACTCCATGTATGGCGTCCATTTGTTTTTAAAGAAGGACTGCACCAGACACGCTAAGAGCCACCCTGGGACTGCAAACGGAATCGGGGGCAGACATGTTTGTGCACTGGTGTGGTGGCTTTGCTACCTCAAAGAATCTCTTTTCTGGAAAGTTTTGGGGCCAAACAGCTTCCTCCCATATGGTGCCCCACCTGCGCATACTATCTAGCTCTGTTTGAATCTCGCTAGGATTGGTGAAGAGGTACAGTGCTTTGGGGATGGGTATTGTAACGGGTCACATTTACTACTAC